>JAQZBX010057661.1:0-17898 GCA_029593785.1 Cabassous unicinctus
TACTTTGCAAAGATGAGAAGGTTCAGAGAAGCTATGCATTTGCCCAAGATCACAAAGCACACAAGTAGCAACAATCTATAAAAACAGGTCTTTTCAAATGCAAAGCTCAAAATCACCACATATCCACTTGGCTTTCCAATAAGCCATTTAAAAACCACATTACTCCATAGAGTGCATCTATAAGGTATTTCCTAACCACTGCATCATCAACTCATCTGCAAGAAAACAATAATCTCTGGGCAGCCTACCCCATAACTACAAACACTATGCTTTTTTAAATGCCTGAAATTCTAGGAATTTGATCAGCTCATACCAAACCAGTTAAATGAACTCCTTGGTATTTCCATAGAGACAATTTGGGAAATTTTTAACAGCTGATCTAAGCACTGTGTAGAAAAAGATTAAAGACTGTTGCTTTAAAAAGTTTTTTTTTTAAAGGTGAAGTCACTGCTCTTCCATTTGTCTTCTACAGACACAGATACCATGAGCAAATTGCTGTAAGAAATTCTTTTTTTTAAATTGTTTTGAAAGGAGGTTGACATACCATGCTAGAGCTAACTCAAAGTATAATCAGGGAAAGAGGCAGACACATTGATAAGAAAGGATTAACCAGAAGCAAAACATAAGCTTTGTTTATGTAAACAGGGCAAAGCAGAGATGGGAGCACCGCTTCAGCAAACACAAGACTGTTTCCAGTCAAAAAGCACATAGCCCTTCCTGAAACTAGGAAGGCTAATTCCTCAATCTGTCTCTTCAGTTGGCCTGCTCTGGTACAAAAATAATCTGCATTGAAGGTAGGGAATAAATGTTCTTTTCTTCTTTTAAAGAATAAAGAAATTTCAACTATGTAGAACTGCACAGTTTTGAAAGTACAAACAAAATCAACTCATTCTGCTTTAGTTCACAGCAACATTATATCCTACACAAGCTACACACCTGGCCTAGAACACCCTTCAGAATTAGAGTGAAACAAATACTACATTTCTATCATTGTCATAAGAATATGGGTTATATTTTTTATTTGTTTCTCTCAGAAGCCCTAGGGATTTTTACCAGTTGGAGACCAGTTATTACATTAGCATTTTTGACTTGGGGATTCCTATACAATACATGCAAAGCACAATTAGGCTCAACATATAGATGTAAACTAAGATTTGGAGTATCTATTTCTCAAAAAAGACTTGAAAACCTACCTATACCCCAAAGCAGAAATAAACATCCAAGTCAAAGCAAAACATAGCAGTTAAGAATGTGAATTCTGAAAGCCTTGGTTTGAATCTTCCCTCTACCTTTTACCCATGTAAACTTGGGGAAGCTGCTTAACCTTTCCGTGCATCCATTTCTTCCTATCTAAAACAGGTAGGATAAAAATAAAATTCCTGGAATGCTGAGATGATTAAATGAGTTAGTCAAAGTGCTTGGCACATAGTAAATTCTTAGTAAATATTGGCTGTTTCAGTGATTATTAATACTTGGGCAACTGGGTGAGGTTATTTTAGTCCCTCCTCACTGAAGGAGTAACCTGTTCAAGGTTCTGGCTGCTTACAGAGATCTCAGTTTAGGTCCTATCCACAGGGACCTAAGACCAAATCTCTTGTCAGTGTATGGCCACTGAAACCACCTACTATACTTCTAGACCTATATCCAGCGTTCCCTTTGACTTTGTTTCCTTTTTGTTTCTGGCTGCTGGGGATATCCCTTTTCTTTCTTATAAACCTCACCTATGTATTTACAATTATAAATGAGCATTTTTTTTTGTATTTGTACCCTTCTAGTATTCCACATTAACTCAGACCAGCATGTTGCCAACTGAGAGATCAAACAGACCTAAAAAAAAATCCTGTGATGATTTTTTTTTTCTGATTAAAATAGTTGTCCATGACCATGAAAGCTTAAACAGTACAGAAATAATATAGGAAGAGAAAATTTACCTTAATCAGGTTAAGGAGTACATAAGTAATATCCTATGGTTTTTAATGGCCTCCCATTTCAATGCTGTTTTGTAACTTGATTCTTTTAATGTAATAATATATTGGGGATCATATCCTATATCATAAAAAATTTAGTCTCCAATGACATTATAAAAATTTATTATAATGTACTTAGTCCCCTATTGTTGGATATTTAAGTTGCTTTGAAATTGTAACTTTAATTTCAATCTAATATGCTTCAGGATATTGCTTTATATTTTTTAAGTGGTAAGAGGTTTTTTTGATTTTTAAAAAAATATTTGGTCTTGACATTTTTGTACCTAGTACATAAGAGTCCATTGTTGAAAATATATATTTTTTGGTACAGACCCTGCTGGAGAGCATAAACTGCAGGAACAATTTAACACAGTAGTCCTTAACTCTCATTGTGTGCATCAAAATAATTGTCTATTCCTAGGCCCCACATCTAGACACTCTTGACTTAATTGGTCTAGAGTAGAGTCTAGCATTACTATTTTTTTATTTTAAAAAAATTTCTAATGTGCAGCCAGGGTTGAGAATAACTTGGCTAACACATTAATACTCTAAGAAGGATAAATATTAGGTCATGGAAGGTAAATTCCTTTCTGGAATGACATTCAGTCTCTAAATTGTGCAGCTTCTTGGCAAGTAAGTAGAATTGCTCCTTACAATGGAAATTTTTTTCTCTTTTTTATCCATTAAAACTTTAATCCCACAAGAAAAGGTAAATATATGATTGCTTTTGCAATTTTGTAAAAACTAAGTATTACTCTTTCTGTCTTGAAGAGGGAGAAAAACTCTCACACTGTGAAGAAACACAAGAGAACCTTGAAATGTGTTTTTTTTTTAATTACTGCAGATAATGGCATTAATTTCCTATTCTTCTACCTTAGTAAATATAAAGTATATTATTACATTTATTTTCATTATTAATGGTTAACAGCTTTAATAACAAAATTGTGCATTTTTCCTTCATATTCCGTGGTGAATCCTCTCTTGTTCTCATCCTTTTCACAATCTAATACATGAAGAGAGGTGATTAAGTCTCCAGCTTGTCTGAAGACTCTGTGCAGAATTTGTATGGGGATCACAGCTGGAGCAGGATGGTATCTTAAATAACTCTGTAGTCCAACACTAGCACGTTACAAGGGAGAAAAAACTGACGGCCAGCTAGATTTTCCCAAAGTTGACTGATAGAAACTCCCAACTCCCATTTTTCTGCTATGCATGGAAGCCTCAGGAAACTTGATGCTCCATCTTGAACAGCTGTTGCTATTTTCCCTTCTGGCGAAACTGTTTCCATAACTCTCACAGGGAGCAGAAACATTTTCATCCCCTTAAGATCCTGAAAAAACAGGTGTTTATTTCTTTTTCAGCAAGATGTTATTCTGACCAAATACAAATTTTTCCCCTTCCTTTTTTTCCTCTGAAATAAAGGGAAGAAACAAGTTCCAGAGAATATTCAGTACACCTCTCCTTTAAAAATAATCAAATGCTAGTGATTATCACAACTATATTCATTTGTTTATACATTCGTTCATTCTTTAAAAATATACATATACACATATAATGTATGGATGTATGTGAAGGCATGTGATATGCACACACATATACACAGGCACAATCCTTATTCCATGCAACTACTACAGGACAGAGAAATTAGACTATAAAGAGACATATCTTCATCCTAGAACTCACTGTCCAATGAGGGGGACAGATATAAACAGCCAGTTGTAGTACTTCATGCTGAATGCTATAAAAAAGATAGACATCAATGATAGAAGTGCTTCCATTGCTAGAATAATAATAAGTCTATTTCGGTCCATGGCTGCATTCCCCCCTTATGTTTGTTCATTCCTCAAACTTGAGGATTTTGGGATGGTAATGCTCACTCTGTTTCTGATTGAGAGGGTCTTAGATCCCATGGGGCAGATGGATGAAACTGTCTTGCTTGCAGTTGTAGATACTCTGTTTTTTGGGATGGGCATTGTTCATCATCATCCTTTTGTTAGTTGTCCTGGGCAAGTCCAAAGAACTGGACAGTAAGTGTTGCAATGCTGCTGAGATTCAGGGCTCAACCAGCATATGAACAGACCGAAGATTGAAGTCTCTGGGCATATATTTAATGAATGTAGTGCTAATTAGAGGGTCAAAGAAAAGGGGCAGAAGAGCCATTTTCTCAAAACCTATAAAATTGTGCGGTACAAAATGTAAAGCATAATGAAAACTATAGACCATGGTTAGTAGCAATGCTTCAATACGTGTTCATCACTTGTAACAAATGTACCATGCTAATGAAAGATGCTGTTGATGGGGGAAAGTGTGGGAGGAGGAGGAGTGAGGTATATGGGAATCCCTTATATTTTTGATGTAACATTCATGTAATCTAAAGTTTCCTTAAAAATAAAAAAAATATATTTAAAAAAGAGACATCACTATAAAATTAAAAAGATAGAAGTATTAATTCTGCCTAGCTGTCTAGGAAGACCTTTATAGAGAAAGAAATTCCTGAGTAGGAAAGGAAAGGAATCTTAAAAGGTAAGTATAAGTTTCTCCAAATAAAAGGGGGTATTATAAGTGGATGGAAACATACATGCAATATCTTGCAAGTATTAAAGCTTGACTATTTTAGGTGAAAAGATCTGTGAAGCTAAGAAATGGGAGTCTGACAGGAGAGGAGGGTGGCAAGGTCAAGTCCAGATCACAAAAAGCATTATATAACCTGATGAGGAATTCAGATATCTCTGATACTGTGGGTATTCACTGTACCCTATAAAAGAAAAGAAGATAGTCAAATGTGCATTTTAGAAACAGCTTCAGCAATCAGGATGAAAGACTGGCAGTCAAATCATTTATGGGAAGCTTTGATATTAGTCTCATCAAGAAATGAAGAGAGCATGCATTAAAGCCCTGCTGATGGCAATGGAAAAGGGATGGGGGGAACAGTGGGATTCAAGAATGATTGAAGACAAAAATCAACCAGACTTGGGGTTTGACTGGGTGTTGCAACCGAGAGAGACAGAAAAGTCAAAGTTAACTCAGACTTTTGTCTTAGGCCACTGAATTAACAGTAGCCACATTAACTCAGGGAGGGATAACTTAGAGGTTTACTTGAGGAAGGTCCTAGGACCTCTAGATAGGGACTGAAATAATGGTAATAGCTAACATTTTTCCTGAGCCCTAAGTGCCATTCTCCTGTGAGCATTAAAACTTAAAAGTCAGCATAGAGATATACTGAAGAGAAAAAAATCCACTGATGTCAAGTCAAAAGTAAGAGAATGAAATGCTGACACTCAGTCAACATTTCTGAGAACCCGGACAGAAGTGTGTAGGTGGGAAGCAGTCACGATCTAATAAGTTAGTTTTCCTTGTTAAAAGTGTGTGTTCATGGCCCTGTCTGTTGCCAATGGTGAGTCATTCTTGCAAATAAATATGAATAAGTTTATAGACATAGTATATTTTATACAAATGCCATCAGTGGTATTCTAAGAAATAACAAGTTTTGGAAGTGAAATAAATCCTAAACTTGGTAATTTTGATGTATGATCCTGTGTAATGCTGTTAATACCAGGAGATCTGACTATTACAGATGATGGAAATGTTGCAGTGGAATACAATGGCATGAAATCAGAAATGGACTTAAAATTTGAATTGGCAAAAACAGTATCTATTTCAGTGGCAAAAGCAAAATCAAGGCAGGCAGACAAAATATTTTCATCGTTAAATAAAGGAAATGAGCTAAAACAGCAGGTACCCTGACATTCAATACACAGAAATGTTGTAGTTGTATTCTTAATTTAAGAGACATCAACAAGAAATAAAATTTTATATGTCTAGAATATTTGGCATTATATAAAGATAAAGACTGTTGGAGAGTGTAGTTAATACTTTATAATGTTTTAAATATTCATTTTAAGAAGATTTTAAAGTAGTAAATACTCATGGTATTGTATTTAAATTTTTAAAATTATTTTTATTTGGCATTTATTTTGTATTAATGTTCCTCTCTTTCACTATTTTCTGTTATAAAATTTCTATATCAGGCTAAGATCATTTTTACATGTTATTGAAATACATAATCTTGTCATAATATATGGATTCAAATAACAATAAACCATGTATTTATTATTATCTTTTTAAAGAATGCTTATGAAACTTATTTAAGAAATTACTCACTATTTATTATGCTTACTCATTATTACTTGAAAATACATGAACACATACTGTATTATATTATAAATATAATAATTTATAATTTCAAGAACTCCTATTTCTCATCCTCAAATCCTATAGATTAAAGCCTATTGGGAATTTGGAGATACAAATTCTCATAATACTTTTCCCCATTTTCCAAATGTCTTGATTCATTTATCTCAGGATTCAAAAAAAATATAAATTTTCCAAGAAACTCAGGAAGGTATTCCCACATGGAAACCTTACTAGGTACCATGTTAAGTTTGTTACATAGCTTATCTCATTTAGTCCTCACAGTAACTCTAAAATGTACAGGCACTTTGGAAGCCTCATTAACACATGAGGAAACTGAAACACAGATGAAAAAGAGGTAACACATTCAAGACCCAATGGCTAGTAGTTGTCTTATATGTCAAATGGAGACAATAACAGTAACTGTCTCACAGAGTTGGAATAAAGATGAAATGAAAACACATGTAAAGCACTTAGAATAGCATCTAGTATATAAGTGTTTAATAAATATTAGTATTTATATGATCAATATTATTATCCTCTTATGATATTCTAAATGCTTTTATATGTGTTTTCGTTTCATTTTTATTCCAACTCTGTTAGAGTTATTACTATTGCCTCCATTTTACATATAAGACAACTAAGGTACAAGGTCACATAGCCAGTGATTCATAGATCCAGGTTTCAAAAGAGGTCCTCAATTAGAAAACCAGCACTCTTATACACATTATTCTATTTTTAGAGAGAGAATACTATGAACAAGTTGATGCTAATATACATAAACTTGGACAAAAGAGACATTTTATAGAAAAATATAGAAGATGCAGAAAACTCAGATAACCTATACTACTAGAGAAACTGAATAACTAGTCAAAAATTTATTGACAAAACACAACAGCAAGGCAAAGTTTTTATAGGCAAATTCTAACAAATCATCAGAGAATTCATACTGTTTCACAGAATAGAAAAAGAGGAAAGGGTGTCCAACTATTTTATGAGGCCATTATATAATCTGACACTAAAAGTGAACAAGGACAATAAGAGACAAAAAAAGTATAGGCTATTCTTACTTATGATCACAGATGAAAAAATTATTTTATAGTATTAGCAAAATGAATGGAGTAATTTATCAAAAAATAATCATGATCAAATAAGACTTTATTCTATAAATGCAACCATGTTTTAACATCAGAAAATCTTTTAATATAAATCACCATTTTAAAAGATAAAGAAAAAACCATTTATCATCTAAACAGGTCTGGAATAGATATGATAAAATTCAAGATAAAAATATTATTAGCAAACAAGAAATAGAAGGGGGAGCACATGTGGCTCAAGCAGTTGGGCACCCACCTCCCACATGGGAGGTCCCAGGTTTGGTTCCTGGTGCCTCCTAAAGAAGACAAGCAGACACAATGAGCTGATGCAACAAGCAGGGAGCAGATGTGGCTCAAGCAGTTGAGCAACTGCCCCCCCACATGGAAGGCCCCGGGTTCAGTTCCCAGTGCCTCCTCAGGAAAATGAGGAGACAAAATAAGTGGACATAATGAGCAGACAAATGAGCAGACACAGCAAGCAGACAATGAACGGAAACAACAAGCAGACAGATAAGGGAGCCATCTCGGGGTAGGGAGGGAAGAAATAGAAGGAAGTTTCTTTTGTTTGAAAAATATCATATACTAAAACCCCACAGGAAACATCATACTTGATGAAATGTCAGAAGCATTTCCTTTTAAATCATAGTCAAAACAGGAATGCCTGCTATTACGGCTTTTATTCAAAAGCTGTAAAGGTCCTAGCCAATGCAATAAGACATGGAAAAGATTTAAGGAAAATACTGAAAAAAAAAAAAGGAAATGAAATTGTTATTCATAGAAGAGAAAATTAACTGTTGGGGATTGAATCATGTCCTCTTACAAGAGATAGTCCAGTCCTATCCCCTGGTCCTAAGGATGTGAATTCATTTGTAAGTGGGATCTTTGAAGATCCTATTAAGATGAGGCCAAATTAAATGTGTGTAGACCTTAATCTAATGACTGTAATCCTTATAAGTATAGAAAAATTTGGACATGGAAGCAAACAAATGGGTAGAAGTAGAAGCCATTGGAGGAGACTGAAAGAGACAGATGGACATGAGACAGAGGCAAAGATTGCTAGCAAGCCACCACCAGAATACTATAGATTTCAAAGAAAGCATGGCCTGCTGAAACACTGAGTTTGGACTTCTAGCCTTCAAAACTGTGAGCTAATAACTTCCTGCTGTTGAAGCCCACGAGTCTGTGGTGTTCATCAAAGCAGCCCCCAGAAAACTAAGATACTATTGATGCAGAAAATTCAAGAGACTCAATAGCCAAACTAACAGAAGTAATTTGAGAGTTCTGCATATTTGATGGATATAAGAATATATAAAAATAATAGCACTGCTAAAACACCAACAACAATAAATTAAAAAATGTAATTAATTTTAAAGGGATTTCATTTACAATAACAATGTAAATTCCAAGGTCCTTAAGAAAAAAAATGTTTCACAAGATATACACAGCCTTTATGGGAAAATTATAATTTTTTTACTGAAGGGGATAAAGAAAGATCTAAATAAATAAAAATACATACTATATTCATGAATAATAAAATTCATTATGGTAAAAACGGCAATTCTCCTCAAACTAAGCTATAAATTCAATGTAATTTCAATTAAAATTTTATGTGGATTGTTCAAAGAACTTTGCAAGCTATTTCTAAAATTTATAATGTGCCATTTGGGTTCTCCAAGAAGCAGACCATGAAAATAAATTCAGAGCAGGAAGAGCATCTCTGAACATCTCTGAAGGCAAAGGGAAGAAAGTGAGATTGGGCAGGGGAGTCATCAGACTACAAACAGACCTGACAAAGACCGTGCCAGTCCACCAAGGAATTAAGGATCAAGGATTTCCTGAGAGCCCTGCATTGGACAGAAATGGCTAGTCCTTGAACCACTACCTTACTTACTCATTTCTGAAAGCCACACCAAGGAAAGTGTGCTTCTGGATACCACCCACTTATTCAGTCATCAGATTGGGGTTGCTCCAGGGAGAGTATGACCTCATCTACTATCACCTTGTTTAGGCATTGGTTGGGGGGAGACCCTGAGAAGAGTGTTTCCTCAGCTTGAAAGTTGAGGCAGCACCAGAGGAAGCTAACAGCTGAAGGCTACCCACTAATCCCATTTCTGGAGCTAGAAAGCAGATCTTTCTTGAGGGAGGATCTAAGGGATATGGAGGACACACATTTGGAAGAGCAAAAAGCCACAAATAGCCAAAGTAATTCTGAAGAAGAATAAGGATGGGGGTAACTCATTCTACTATATATCAATATTTATTATAAAACTCTAGTAATTAAGAAAGTATGGTATTGGAACAAGAAAAAATGGCTCAACCAGTGGTTCTCAATCAGGGGCGAGAACCCCTCAAATGGGGCGGGGGGAGGTGCTATTGGTATCAAGTAGGTAGAAGCCAGAGAAGCTGCTAAACATCCTATAATGCACAGAACAGCTCCCACAACAAAGAATTATCTTGCCCAAAATGTAAGAAAGGCCAAGAATGAGAAACCTTGATCTAGGTTAAAAAAGCAAACCTTATCATTTCCACATTACTAAAGGGGGTTTAAGATCCCAACAGAAGAAAGTTATCAAAAAATATCCGTTAACTACTATTTATTAAACATCACTTATGTTTGGATTACTTTATTAAATGGTCACATATACATCTAAATGAAATTTTGAATTATTTAAATTTTAAGGCATAGAGAAATTAAGATTTTAACAAAAGTTCTTATATGTAAATTTGGGTCTGTGTCTTTATATGTTTCATTGCTCAGGGTTTTTCAACATAAGCAATATTGCACTATAGGATTTTTAGCAGCATCTCTGGCCCCTCCTCACCTTCATACCTGTAGTACTCTCCTCCACATTGTGGTAACCAAAAATGTCTCCAGACACTGATTGTCCCCAGCTGAGAACTACTCAACCAGGGATAGTATGGTGAATTATGTCTCAAGCCATTATGTTTCTACTTAATGGAACCTGGGCCAGTTGTACAGTCCTTACAAATACAGTCCAAACTGCTACATTTTACTTCAAATAGCATTAACGTTAAAGATAGCTTTTTTTTTTTTCATTTACCCTGGAACTCAAAAGCGCTATTTACCAAGAGTACAATATTAAATCTACTTAATTATTTCTTTGTATGAAAATGAAGGTGTACTTAATAGAAGACTGGTTATAAATTCAACAGGCTCGTGAGTATCCACAGATGAATTACATGAGAATGACTTTTGGTAACTTTTATCTTGATATAAATTTAAACTTACAGAAAAGTTGCAAAAATATTACAAGGACCTCTACATACCTTCTATTCAGATTCAACAACGGTTTATATTTTGCCCAATTACTTTACTGTTTTCTCACTAAACAAAGAATTTTTTCTGAACCATTTAAGAATGAGTTGATCAATCCAGAAATAGAGTGGGCATCACCACCCCAAAATCCTCAAGATTGGGGAATGAACAATGGACTGAAATAGACATTACTATTCTATTATTATCTATTATAGACTTATTATTATTCTAACAATGGAAGAACTTATATCATTGATATAAAGGCAGTGGGAGGGAGAGGGAAGAATAGGTGAAATATGGGGGCATTTTTGGGACACTGGAATTGTCCTACATGACATTCCAATGGAGGATACAGGCCAGTATACATTTTGTCAAAACCTATAAAATTGTGTGGGGCAAAGTGTAAACTATAATGTAAGCAATAGTCTATGGTTAGTAGCAATACTTCATTATGTGTTCCTCAATTGTAACAAATGTACCACACTAATGAAAGATGTTGGTAATGTGCAAAGCGTGGGAGAGTTAGGGTTGGGGTATATAGGAATCCCCTATATTTTTGATGCAATATTTATGTAAACTAATTTTTTAAAGAGTTGAAGACATTATGTCTCTCTACCACCAAATACTTGATAAATATTTCCTAAGAACAAGGACACTGTTTATATAAAATAGTACAATTACCAAAGTCAGGAAATTGATCCAATAGTATTATCTAATCCGCAGTCTATCTTCAAATTTCATCACTTGTCCTTTATAGTTATTTTTCCCCCATCTAGAATCTAATCTTAGATTCCACATTGTATTTACTTGTCTTGACTGTTTAGTCTTTTCCAATCTGGAACAGTTCCTCAGCCTTTCTTTGTCATTTGTGAAGAGTGCATGGAGATTATTCCTTAATTTGGGTTTGTTTGATATTTCCTCATGATTAGATTCAGGTTATATATTTTTGGCAGGAATACCACAGAAATGATGTTGTGAGCTTCTCAGTACATATATTAGGACATGATATCACTTTGTCACAATACTGGACATGTTAACTTTGATCATTTAGTTAGAGTGGTATCCACCAGGTTTCTCCATGTAATGTTACTCTTTTTTCTTTGTAATTATTAAGTAATTTATGGGGACAGACTTTGAAACTATGCAAACATACTGTCCTCGTCAAACTCTCATGCACCCTTGACTTCAACAATAATTTTCTAACTCCAACATTCCTTCTATAAAGAGAGCATTCTACTATGACAATGCTTTCCCTTTCTCTTCTCCCCAACTTTATTTATGCATGTATATCAGTATAGATTAAAGAATTTTCATTTTATCCAATGGATTTTACCTACTTTTTCATGTTTAAATTGTCCCAGATATTGCTACAAGGTGCTCCTTCAAACTAGCCCCGATACACAAAGACCATTTTAATTCCCAAATATTACGCCCCCATCACCATCCAGATTTCTGGGATGTCCTCTCCTGATGTCAATTGTTATTTTCTCAAAGAATGCATCCTGAGTTTATATTAAACAACTGCAAACATAATTAGGAAAGTAAATCTTCTGAAAAAAAATCTGTGTAAATTATTTTGGGATTATATGCTATTTTGAGATCCATTTTATTCATGCCTATATCAAGTGGTGAATTTAAATTTTAAAAATCTAATTTAATGTGCATTATGACAAGTAAGGTTATCTAAAGTAATGCTGATAACCAACCAAGAAGTTTGAATTACAAAAGATAGTTTTCATTGTTGGCATTCGAGTTCACTTTTATACCTGGAGTACCAAAGAATACTCAAATTGCAAAGAAGATATCAAGAAGTTTGTCTGATATATGCTTAGCCAGAAACAAAAAGGTATGGAAGGCTCTCTCTACAGATACTTCTCCCCACTTACACACAATCACTTTCAAAAGTTCATTTGCAATTCCGAACTCAGTCCAATATTCCACAGAAATGTTATAAATACAAATCATGGAATCTTAATGCTACTAGAGGATCATGGAGATGATATTGTTTAATTCCATTATTTTACCAAAAGCAACATAGGTCCAGAACAGTAAACTGTCACAGAGATAGTAAATGGAAAAGTTGGAATTTGAATATAGTTTTCTGAATTTTAAGAAAAGAGTTATTTTAAGCATGCCACTTAAGTTAGCCATGAAAAAAGTTATTTAGCCCAATTAGCAAATGAACAATCCCTGGGGAATAATATTGAAGTAATCATTATTAAAGTAAACCAAAAGTAGTTATGTTAAAAAATTGTTTTATTTAAATAATGAATTTTGATCCAGGTTAATAAAAAAAAATCCATGGAACTGCCTAACACAAACAGTGAACCATAAATTAAACCATAGACTATAGTTAATAGTACAATTATAAAAATTGTGCTTTCACCAATTGTAACAAATGTACCACACCAATGCAAGGTGTTAATAATTGGGTGGTATATGGGAATCCCGAGTTTTATGCATGAGTGTTCTGTAAACCCACAACTTCTCTAATGAAAAAAAAAAAAAAAAAAGACAACGGGAAGGTACATTAATATTTCTGTTGGAATTCTTAGAGGAAACTTATAGGTACTTTAGAGGCTGGTGAAGTTAGTTCTTTAGTATGTTTAACTTCCCCATACAACTTTGGACTTTCCTTTTCCATGACAGACATGTACCATCAAGATTCAAACTTCTCAAGTATAATAAGGTTGTTTAGAGTCTTTGCATTAACTTCCAACTCTTTATATTTAAGATTTGTAAATCTGCCCTAAGAAAGACACAAGAAACATTTTCTGTATTAGATATGATGCAACACTCAAGGCTGCTAAATTTTAATTTCTTGAAATAGAAGATTTGATATATAATTTTATAATTTCTTCTCATTTTACTTCATAAAGTTTCTCAATTTTTCAAGGATGTTTCCTTTAATATAAAATTTAAATCGTCGGGTTACATGTAGAAAACCATCAATGATACTCAAGTTTCCTCCATCTTTTACCTGTCTGGTGTGATCAATTCCTGGATCTCCGGTGATCTGAGGCCTTTTTCTGTTCTCTTTCCCATCTTGCTCCTCTAATTAGACTTGAGGCTGAAAACAGGAGGATTAACCCTCTCATGACCATGCTGATGTTTCTCATACTAAAAGAGGCATTGTGCCTTAAGTAGGAAGTAGATTCACAGTGATAAATTTCAAGGACTGTCTTACAAGAAGCCACCATGTAGCTGTTTATAATCTTCACTAAAACAGGACAGAATTTCCATATAGTTATCCTGGATGAGACATTTCATAAAGGCAGCACAGAGATGAGAAAGAAAATGTTTTATTACCTTTAAAGTTGAACACACAAAATGATCCAGATAAAATTTTCAGAAATTACTAACACTATTATTTTTCAGAATCTATTACTTTGTGAATCATAGAATCAGAATTTACCATGATAACTAATTAAATGGGTAAAGCAATGCCATACATACCCTGAGTGGCTGTTGGAGGTAGTTTGAGGGTATTGTCTAACTTCTCCCAAAGATAAGTTGGTCGAGGAATGCCTTCCTCTGAGCTACAGAGCAGGATGACATCACTGCCGATATCCTGGGATCCTTGGATTTGGCAGTGTGGGGCAGAAGGGGGAACTATAATAGGAAGAATAAGCAATAAAGTGCACATTTACTATTATCCAAGTGGTCATGGAACAGACATCAACATTCTGTACACTGGAATCTCAGGTAAGATTGTTTTTTGGAAGACATACCAGGAGGCTCTCTCATGGGTAAAGTCAGAGGACAGTCACATACTAAAATAAAGGCTCAGGCATAGGTGCAGGACTTACACCTTCAGTTGGCAGGGAGCAAATATATAAAAAGAGATTACCCTTTGACTATCTTTCCAAGGTATCTTATGGTCTTGGAAATCTTATGGTTTCATTGTGCTTCAGATAAAGAATTCTTAAGTTTCTTCATGTCAACATACTGCCTTTAAAAGCATTACTGAAAGAGGCCATTTTTAGAGAATATATTTCAAGGAATAGCAACCATTCACCCTACCAGCTTCTTTCTGGCTAAGACTGATTTTAACAAGGCAACCTGTTACTTTACAAACAAAAATCAGACAAGCCCACTTTATACCAAATTCTGCTTCAGGATGGGAGAAGTTAGAGGGAGGTTCAACTATATCTACTAATTAGTAGTTATGCAACGGACATTTTACAGTCATTAAGACAGAAAGCTCCAAAGGACATGAAATTTAAAAATAGAAAAAAGAATACTAAAAGAAGAAGGTGGTGATTTATAGGAAAAATAAGCAAATAAAAAGAATGAAAAAAAAAAAAACAAAAAAACTTGGAAAATGTGGGAAACCAGTTAATTAATTTACAAGTATAAGCACCCGAATAAAATTTAATTCCATTAGTACTCTAAACTCAGTCGTGAGTATTTTTAAATCTGTACAATTTTTAATATATTACTATGAATAAGATTTTGAGACTAGAAATCCCCAACCTGGTCTTCAGTTTTCTTATTTTATTTGAAGACTGGGAGAATAAGACACCAAGGCTATAACATATTCTCACCCATAGATGGAAAATGGCAACAATTCCCAACACTGGTAGTTTCAAGTGACTCAACAATGGAAAGGAAAAGAAAAGCAGGGAGACTTTTAGAGGAATTAGTAAGTAGATTCTGAGACATGAGTAGGATGGAGGAGAAACAGAAGCAAAAGTGAGAGGTCACTTTTGACTGGCATTTTATACCACTTTTCTCCATCTGCAGAAAAATGCACTTAAGAAGTAAGATTTAGAGTCACCTGAAATGGAGAAAGGGGTTGGAATATTACATGTAAGCAGCACAGAGGAGCAAAGCAGAGATGGGCTTGAGAGGAGAGAAAGACACCAGCAAACTGAGACTAGAGAAGGAACAGCAGAAGTGAATATTCTTGAGAGTAGATTCTTAAGTAAAGCCCAAAGTGCCTACAAAATTTCCTGTCACTCACCTAATACTGTAAGACCAGTGACCCCAATGTTCCTGCCTCCTCTGTCTGGAAGGTTGTTGACCAAACACTGGTAGGTGCCTGTGTCTGACAGCTGAGTGTTATTAATGAAGATGGAGACATTGGTGGCTGGCATGGTACCTGTAAATCCTACCCTACCATGGAACTGGGGGGCACCGTCAAACATTTGTCCACCTTGATACAGAATGACCTGCAAAAGAAAGCAAAATAAATAAATTGGCCACTGCATCCCCTCCTAGATACACTGCAATAACTATCCAGGAGACCGTAGACTGCCTGTTGGAAAATTTTATTTCTAATCTTAGAGCTGTCATCAACTCTATAGCACCTGTCCATAGGTTTCTCAAGATTCTAAATTCTCACATACCAAATTAGAGTAACATTGTTTCCTTACCTAACCTAGAAGAGGACTCAAAATGGTGTAGCAAAAAAGCCTTTTAGCCTGAGAATGAGGGAATTGGTTCTATTCAAGCTCTACTGTAAATGTACAGGTAACTGTTGTCAAACTCTTTCTGTGCCTCTGCTTCCATCACCAACTCCTAAAATGATGGGGTAAAATAAAATCATCTCAAAGGTTTAGTCTAACTACAAAATTTCCATGGTTTGATGAAACAAAAGAAGCTTCTATTAAATACATATATTTGAATTTCATACAGAAAACTTACCTTATATTTTACGTAGTAAGTTTATTGAAGCAGAAAAGCTTCATAAAAAATGTTATTTGGGGGAATAAAGGTGTAGTCATGATCACAATTCATTAGTTTTCTCAGCATTATTTTCTGCAGTGGGTATTACAAATCATGGGTCTTTTATCTGAAATTCATACGGCTTATTGGGTAATAGCTTCCATTTTCATGTATACTTTTTCTTGTGCCCACCTTCATCTACTTGAGATTCATTGAGGCTAGCTAGTATGCCTGGCTGTGATTATTTTTAAATACTAGTGAAATTCACCAAACAGAAGCCAACAGTACTATTTAATGCTATTTCTTTACTATTATTACAATTTTTAAAAAGCACTCTCTCATCTATGTACTTGTGTCAATACCAGTCCCTTCCTGTCAAAATATGGTTTTTTTCTTCAGTCTTGATATTTCTTGTCAATAATGTTTTTCAATAAAATTCTAGGTTACTACATAAAAGGGTCCCCTTAATATTAGTTAATTTTTTTAAAACAAAGAGGATCACTTTTCCTAATAGTTGCCTGATAACACACAGGGCTAGGACTTAAAACAGCATAGGCACGATGCAAATGCCCCCTTAGTCTAGAAACCAAATATGTACTCAGGGTGTTTCTCTACCCACCTCTTTTGAAAAGATTAATAATTTAGAGGTAGCACAGGATAAATGTGCATTTCATAGAACAGAAGTACCTGTTCAGGTTGGTTAGCATTGGAGAGTGGAATGACCATCCAAATGACATTGAGGTTAATGAGGGCAGCACTGGTAGTGAAGGTGCAGGGCAGCACTGCTGTGTGACCCCGGGCCACTTGGATACTTCCAGGACTCTCTGAGACTTCCAGGGAAGCTGCAACACCTATAGAAGAAGGAAGAGGGAGGTTATGTGCTCACCCTTTCCTGATACCTCGAAACCCCTCAGAAAAGGTTTATGTATTTTACAATATTGATAATATGAACATGCTGGCATGACAGTCTTACGAAGTAACTAATGACCATCAATGAATCAAAAGAATAAAAATGAGTCATTCCTTTACCTCCTAGAAACTACAACTGAAAAATATTAGAGGCTAATTCTATTTAGTAAGGCATTATTTGGTGTTTGGACAGATTTAAATACAACATGGGAGAATTAAATTGATAGGGTTTCAGCAAAACTCACAATGGTGATATAAGAAACAAAACAAAGTTTTAAAGCATATTTACAATAGCACACCCCAAAATTAAGTGCTTACATATAAATATCACAAAATATGTGTAAGATCTATATGTGGAAAACTATAAAATGTGGATGAGGAAATCAAGCAATTTTAAATAAATGGAGAGACATACAGTGTTTATGGACTGGAACATTCAACTTTGTTAAGATGTCAATTTTCCCCAAATCAATCTATAGATTCTGAGTAATCCCAATCAAAATCCCAGCAGGCTTTTTGTAGATATCTACAAATTAATTTTAAAATTTATATGGAAAGACAAAGAACTAAAATAGTCAAAAGAATATTGAACTTTGGGGGTTGTCCTGAGTGGCGAAGCAGCGACGAATGTAGGCCATTTTCCATCAGAATATACCATGCAGAACTGGGTGGGAAAGAGTGTGGTCTGTGATGTGAACTGTAGTCTATGCTCGGTGGCAAGGCCCCAGGATGTGTATATCCATTGCGGGTGTAGTACCACACGGATGGGGAATGGTTGTGTGGGGTG
>JAQZBX010057662.1:0-17911 GCA_029593785.1 Cabassous unicinctus
TATGCTTTAAACTCAGGTATTGTGATTCCTCCAATTTCATTTTTTTGAATATATTTTTGGCTATTTAGGGACCCTTGCCCTTCCAAAAAAATTTTATAATTAACTTTGCCAATTCATTGAAAGATGCTGTTTTAAGTTTTATTGAGATTGAATCTGTAAATCAATTTGGGTAGGTTATGTTCAATTCTATGAAAAGAGTAAAATCTATGAATTGTCTGCAGTTTATGATTTTAAAACTTATTTTACTTTTCTATATTCCCTTCTATTCAAAAGGGTGATCAAGTTGTGATGGTTAATTTTACATGTCAAGTTGACTGTTATGTTGACCACCTTTGTGCTTAAGTAAGCACTAGCATGAATGTTACTGTGAGGATATTTTATACATGGATTTAAATTCTTAGATTTTGAATGCATCTCTAGCTGATTACATCTACTATCAACAAGAGATTGCATGATTGTTTCCAACTTTAGGCAATCATGAATAATGCCATAATAAATATCCATGTGCAGATGTCTGTCTGTGTCACCAATGGAACTGAAGTAAGAGTTCTGATATAGATCCTCACATATATGGTCAAGTGAAAAACAATAAGGCCATCAAGCCCACTCAACTCAGAGAGAATGGCCTCTTCAACAAATGGTGCTTGGAGAACTTGATAGCCATATCCAAAGGAATGAGAGAGAATCATCATCTCATACCCTATACAAAAATTAACTCAGGATGGATAAAAAGATCTAAATATAAAAGCCAAGACCATCAATCTCCTGGAAGATAATGTAGGGAAGCATCATTTATTTGGAAATGGTTTCATAAATTTTACATCCAAAGCACGAGCAATGAAAGAAAAAATAGATGAATGGAAGCTCTTCAAAAATTAAATTTTTTTGCAATTTAAAGAAGTTCACCAGAAATTGAAAAGGCAGCCTGCTCAATGGGAAAAAAATATTTGGTAATGATATATCCAATAAGGGCCAAATATCTACAATATATAAAGAAATCCTACAACTAAAAAATAAAAATAAAAACGGCCCATTTAAAAAATGGCAATAGATTTGAATAGACACTTTCACAAATAAGAAATACAAATGGCTAAAAAGCACATGAAAAGATGCTCAACATCAGTAGCTGTTAGGGAAATGCAAATCAAAGCTACAACAAGATATCATTTTACACCTAGTAGATTGGCAGCTATAAAAAATCAGAGAACTACAAATGTTAGAGATGTTGTGTAGGAAAGGGAACCCTCATTCACTCCTGGTGGGAATATAGAATGATGCAGCCATTGTGGATGATGGTTTGGCAATTCCTCAGGAAGCTAACTATAGAACTGCCATATGATCCTGCAATCCCACTACTGGGGATATACCCTGAAGAATTGAAAGCAGGAAGACAAACAGATTGCTATGAACCAATGTACACAGCAGCATCATTCATGATTGCCAAAAATTGAAAGCAGCCCAAGTATCCCTCCACAGATGAATGGATAAGTAAATTTTGGTATATACATACAACAGAATATTACTCAGCTGTAAGAAGGAAGTACTGACAAATGGGACAACATGGATGTCTCTTGACATTGCAGCATTACAATGTTGTTGTTAACTATAGCCTATAAATTACATTGGCTATATTTTCCCCATATATCACTACATTCTTGACACCTTCAGTAAAACATTCCTGTATTTATATGCTTTACCACAATCTTCATCTACCACCAAAATTGTTTCCATACTGTCCCTATATTATCATCCAGCTGCCCTCTAACTAATATTAACCTCCAATAACACTCATTTATGCCACAAACACACTGCTTGTTACATTCATTATCATGTTCATACATTAATACACATTTTCATTTGAACTTATAAAACATTCTACATATATCCTGCATTATATCCCCCTTCTCATCCCACATTTCATCTCCCACCAACATACACTTCCTAGCCCAACACGAATTTTACAGTTTTCTGAAGGCAGGTATTTTATGTCCTTGGTTAAATTTGTTCCTAATATTTGTTTCTTTTATTCAATACTTTTAATGGAATATTTTCAAATGTTCTCCTCAGATTGGTCATTCATACTATATAGAAATGCTATTCATTATTGTGTATTAATTTTGTGTCCCACAACATTGCTCAAATGATCTATAATTTCTAATCATTTTATTGTGGATTTTTTTTGGATTTTCTACGTATACGATCATATTATCAGGAATAGTGAATGCTTTACTTCTTCCTTTTCTATTTGGGTGCCTTCTATTTCTTCACTAAGTCTAATTGCTCTAGCTAGAACTTCTAGTGCCATATTGAATAAAAAAGAAGAGTGGACATCTGTGCCTTGCTTCCAATCTCAATGGGAAAGCTGTCATTTTCCATTGAGTACAATGTTAGCTGTGGGTTTTTCATATATGTACTTTATTATACTGACAAAGTTTCCTTCTATTCCTATCTTCCAGAGTGTTTTTATAAAGAAAGGATGTTTTATTGTGTCAAATGAACATTCTATATCAGTTGAATGATCATGTGATATTTCTTTTTCAATTTATTAATGTGGTGTATTACGCTGATTAATTTTCTTATGTTGCATACCTCTGGTATACCTCATATAACACTCACTTTATTGTGCTGTATAATTTTTTTATTAATAATTTTTTTTATATTTTAAAAGATACTCAGATTACATAAATGTTACACAAAAATTATAGGGATTTCCATATGTCCCAACTCCAACACCTCCCACAAGCTCCCACATAAACATCTTTCATTAGTGTGGCATATCAACTGCAATGGATATATACATCCTGGGGCATTGCCACTTAGCATGGACCATAGTTCACATTGTAGACCACACTCTGTCCCACACAGTTCTGCATGTTATATGCTGATGTAAAATGGCCTATATCTGTTGTTGCAATGTCACTCAGGATTATTCCCAAATCCAAAAAAGCCCCTGTATTACAATTGCTTTTCCATCTCCCTGCCCCAAAAGCATCCAGTGGCCACTGGCTCCACATTAATGTTGTAATTTCTTCCATTGAATCACAATATGTCTATAACAGAATACCAGTAAGTCCACTCTAGTCCATATCTCTCCCCGCAATCCTAAGGAGTCTGGGATGGTGATGTCCACTCCACCTCTAAGTGAGATGGGGCTTATATCCCATGGATGAGATGGATGGGATTATCCTGCCTGCAGCTGCAGATGCTCTCCATTCCCTGGGAAGGCCGTTGTCCATCATCATCTCTCTGCCAGGTGTCCTGGCTGAGTCCATTGGGCTATACAGTAGGAGTTATAGCTGCACTGAGTTTCTGGGCCCAGCTGGCACATGGTCAGGCCAAAGACTCCAGTCTCTGGAAGTACACCTACAAACTCCAGCACAACAGTAGCTTTGAATAGAAGGGACTGATGGACCTTGTGCAGGGAGGACATATTTGAGTCCAACTCAGTCACTTTCAGGAGCACAGATTCCAAAGTAGGGCCCATGGATAAGGCACAAAAATCTAGAACTATCCACCCTGACATAGGACCTGGGTGTTTCCAGAGCCCTCAGGAGCCCCTCTGTTAGGGGTGATTTCCACATTGGAAGCCTATGAGGTCCTACTGAGATGTGCATAAACGTTACCTCTGGGATGTCCTTCTGACACACTTTGAAGTCTCTTAGCCATATGAACTCATTTGTCTTTACCTTTTCCCCCTTTTATTTAAGGTCTTTTTCTAGTCGTATTACTAGTTGGCACTAGGTAGTAATCCCTCATTGCCAGGGAGGCTCATTCCTTTGAGTCATGTCCCATGCTGGGAAAAAGGTAATAATGCATTCATATGCAGAGTTTGTCTTAGAGAGAGGACACATTTGAGCAACAAGGAGGCTCTCAGGAGGCAACCCTTAGTCACCCCATAACAATAGGCTAAGTTTCAGTTTCAAGAGCAAAGACTCATAAGGCTTGTGATCAATAACAAGAGTCCATCAGTAGATCATCCTCCTTAGCCAGACACTGTCCCTGCACTTAGGGGACTGTTGCTACTCCCTTGGAGAATGTGGCAGAGCTCTCCAGGCTGGGAATTCAGTATTCTCTCATTAATTTAGTGATTCTCCCCCCACTGTGACCATGCCCCATGAGCATTATGAACTATTTTATATACCTTTTATGCATGTTCAGGTGAGCTTCCTCCCATGAAACCCCCATCCCAGACACCCCCCATCAACAATCTTCTCCCACCCCAGTTGTAACCCTTCTGTGATCCAAAGCGTCTTTAAAGATGAAGCCAATATAATAACCAAATACAATTAATAGGAAAATGAAATAATTATGTTTAAATATAAGACATAAAATAAATGAAAACTTAAAAAAAAACTAAAAATAAAACAAAATTAAGGATTGGGATATTCAAAAAATGGGGAAAAAATGTGTTTTGGAATTTGGTTACCAAGTATTTTGTTGAAGATTTTTTCAGATATATTCTTTAAAGAAATTGGCTTGTGGTTTTCTTTCTTCATTATATCTTTATTTGGCTTTGGTATTAGGGTGATGTTAGCATCTGAAAATGAGTTGGTAGCATTCCTTCTTGTTTAATTTTTTAAAGAGTTTGAGCAAGAATGGTATTAGATTTTCTTTAAATGATTGGGAGAATTAACCTGTGAAGCTATTTGATCTTGGACTTTTCATTTTGTGGACGCTTTTGATGACTGTTTCAATCTCTTGTGACTGGTTTGTTGAGTGTCAGTGTGGTTTGTACATGTGTTTCCAGAAATTTATCCATTTCATCAAAGTTGTCTAGTTAGTTAGTACACATTTGTTCATAGTATCCTCTTATGATCTCTTTTATTTCTGTGGGATTATTGGTAATGCCATTCTACTCAGTTCTGATTTATTTATATGAATATTCTCCATTTTATTTGTTAATCTATTTAAGGGTTTATCAATTTTGTTGACCTCAAAAACCAAATTTTAGTTCTGTTTAGTTTTTCTGTTGTTTTATTTAATTGGCATTTAATATATTTCTATTATAATCTTTATTATTTATTTCATTCTGCTTAATTTTTGACTGTATTCCAGTTCTTTTACTTGTTCCTGCATATGTGCATTTAAGTCTATGATTTTAGCTCCTTCTTCTTTTTTAATATAAGCATCGAGGGCTATAAATTTCCCTCTAGGCACTTCCTTTCCTTTATCCTCTAAATTTTATTAGGTTGTGTTCCCATTTTCATTTATTTTGAGGTATTGACTGATTTCTCTTGCAATTTCTTCTTTGACTCACTGATTAATAAGTGTTTTGTTTAATCTGCATATATTTGTGAAAATTCTCTTTTTCCACCAATTATTAAATTCCAAGTTTATTTCATTATGATCAGATAAAGGGTTTGGTATAATTTGAAACTTCTTAAATTTACTGCGATCTGATCTATCTCCCAGCATGTTTTCTATCCTGGAGAAAAATCCATGAGCACTGAGAAGAACGCATATACTGCTGTTTGGGGGTGTAATGCTATATAAACATCTATTATATCTAGTTCATTTCTCATATCATTCAAGCTTTCAATTTTCTTATTTATGCTCTGTCCAGGTGTTCTATCTAATGCTGAGAGTGGACTCTTGAACTCTCCAGCTATTATTGTAGAGTCTTCTATTTCTATCATCAGTTTTCCTAGTGTGTACCTCATGCATTTTTGGACACGTATTTAGGTGCATATATATATATTACTGTTATTTCCTCTTGGGGAATTGTCCCTTTTATTAATATTAAATAACCTTCTTCATCTCATAGAAGTTTTGCATTTAAAATCTATTTTATCCTATACTAGTACCACTACACCCTCATTTTTTAACTGATATTTGAATGGAATACCTTTATCCATACTTTCACTTTCAGCCTGATTGTGTCCTTGCATCTAAGGTGCATCTCTTATAGACAACAAATAGATGGCTTTTTAAAAAAAAATTCATTCTATCAGTCTGTGTTTTTTAATTGGGGAGTTCAATCAATTAACATTCAATGATACTACTGTAAATGCATTATTTACTTCATGAATTTTATACCTTGGCTTTTTGTCATCATATCTTAATATTGTCTGCATTTTTAATCCTTTCAGTTTCTCTTACTTATGGTCTTTATTTCTACACACTTCTCCAGGGCTCTTACCTTTGTCTTTTCCTTTCAGGTTCTAACACACCCCTTAAAACCTCTTGTAGATCTGGTCGCTTGGTAATATACCCTCTCAGTTTTTATTTGTCTGTAAAGATGTTAAACTTGTCTTCATTTCTGAAGCATAGTTTTCATTTCTGAAGCATAGATAAAGATTTCTTGTCTGCCAGTTTTTCACTTTCAGTACCTTAAATATATCATACCACTGCTTTCTTGTATCCATGGTTTCTGATAAGAGATTATATCTTAACCTTGTTGTGCTTCCCTTGAAAGGATACTGTTTTGCTTTGTTTTTGTGTGTATGTGCTCTCAAAATCCTCTATTTATCTTTCGCCTTTGACTCTCTGAATATTAAATATATCAGAGTGGGTCTATTTGGATTTATTATATTTGGGGAACACTGTCCTTCTTGGACATTGATATTCATGTCTGCCATAAGGGTTAGAAAATTTTCAACTTTTTCTCATATATTCTTCCTATCCCTTTTCCTTTCTCTTCTAGATCTGGGAAACTTATAACACATATTTTTCTGCATTTTGTGTTATTCAACCCTGAGACCATGTGCAACATTTTTGCATTTTTTTCTGTCTTTTCTCCTTTTCTGTCTTTTCAAGTTCAAATGTTCTGTCTTCAAAATCGCTTATTCTTCTAACATATCAAATATACTGTTATGCCTCTAATATATTTTATTCTCCTCCATTGTGTCTTTCATTCCCATATGATTTGTTACCTTTCTGCGGGCTTTCAATTTGTTCTTTATGCTCTCACATTGTCATCTTAATATCCTTTACCTCTTTAGTCATATTTTCCTTCATCTACTTAAATTAAGTAGGTTTGTTTGAACACTATTTATTAGTTGTCTTCAATCCTGTATTTCATCTATATTCTTGGTTTGTTCCTTTGGCTAGGCCATATCTTCCTAGTTCTTTGTATAGGTTATCTTTTGTTGATACCTAGGCATCTGATGTTGTTGATTTGGCTCTGTTGATCAATTTCTCCCTATTGTCTACTGGTTGTATTTCACAGCTCTTCTTTGATTTTCAGTTTTCTAAAACTTTAATACTGTTTTGTTTAGGTAATGAAAACAGGGGCCAGGAGCTACTAGTGGGGCCCAAACATGTTTACCAAGCCTGTCTTCTTCACTTGCCCAGCTGGCCAGCAGATGGTGCTCCTTGGCAAACCCTGCCAAGGAAAGGAATCCTTCAATTTCCACTAGCTCTTCTGAACAACAAGTTATAGTAGCTACACTCACTGAAGAGAAACCACAGTCAGCCCTCTGCCACACCTTCCCTCTTCCTGTTTGCCTTAGGACAATAGGTAGATGAATGGAAGTTCCAGCCAAGGGGATAGCAACTCATGGTTTTGCCTTTGGACTCTCCCTCTCTTTGTCCTTAGTCCCTCCCAGGTGATACGTGCAGCACTTTTCTGGTCTGCAGGTCTCCAAATGGCTGTCACAGAACACTTTTATGCCTCCTCCCCTATTTTTCAAAAGAGCCATGCCCTACCTGAGCTACTCTGACATCATGTTGTATGGTACTATCAGCAATAAAATATTTTTAATTAACATATGTATATTGACTTTTAAGATATAATGCTATGATGTTCTTAAAGCAATAGAATGTAAACATAACCTTTATGTGTTTAAGAAACAAAAAAAAATCATGTGACTCAATTTATTGTGACATTCATTGTAATATCTTAGAAATATGCCAGTATATGGCAAGTTTATTCTTCATTTTTGCTTATTGTACTCTCTCTTTTCTTTGATATATGACAGTGTTATTTCAACCTATGTAGCAGTTTGGTATTGTTTAAGAACTCCAAAAATAGATATTGGATTGTGTTTCTATACTGGTCTGTTCCTTTAGGTGTATTAGATTGTATTAGATTCAGAGGTTTCACTTTCACTTTATAAAATCAAGGTTAGGGCTTTTATATCATCATGCCATAATGGCAACTCAGTTTGAGTCCCTGCCCCCCCTGCCTTTGTGGTATATATAAATGGATATTCAAAGACAGGAAAGCAAATACAAGGAGAAAAAGAACACAGAAGAAGAGAGACAGATCATTAGACCTGGCAGAGGATGGGGGAATAGAGATAAGATTGATAGTCTACAGCTGACTTTGTGAAAAGACCAGAGCATTTGAACCCAGAAAGAAATGAGCCCTGGGGAGACAGATGAGTCTTCTGCCAGCCTACAGCTGAGATCAGAAGAACCTGGGACTACAGAGACTTAAGAGGAAGAAGGAAGGCTGAACCCTTAGAGACATCACCTGCCATCTTTCATCAACAGGTGGCAAAGAGTTTGGTGAGAAAGTACCTCTTATGGTATCTTGAGTTGGACTCTTTAGGGCCTTGTGGTTGTAAGCTTCTACCCCAAATAAATATCCTTTATAAAACCCAACAGATTTCTGGTACTTTGCATCAACACCCCTTTGGCTGACTCATACAATGTTTATTAGTGTTGATGTTTTGTCTTATGCATATACTCAATTTTTTTTTTCATATTTGTGAAAGTTTCATCCATTATTTCTTTAAATATTCTTTTCACATCTTCCTCTCTCTCTTCTTCTGGGATTCCATTAATGCATACATTAGTAAATTTGAATGTCTTCCAAATGTCCCTTAGACTCTGTTTACTTTTTCTTCATTTTTTTTCTTTCCATCTTCCAGACTGGATAATTTCAATTATCCTATCTTCAGATTTATTGCTTCTTTATTCTGGCTGTCCAAACATGCCTTTGGGCCAGTTTCAAGTAGAATTTAGACCATGCCTCAGCTTAGGTTGAAATCTGCTCATGTCTCTTGTTCCCTTGGGGCTAATGGGTGTCTTGAGAAATAGTCTTCAAAAGTCCATACTCAGATGCTCAAGAGATTAAAAAAAAAAACCACAACTATATAAGCATGTTTGCATAATGGTTACTAACATACTACTGCATCCACCAAGATAAACTGAATTCCACAAATACAGAAGTGACAAGTAAATCCTCATTATTATGTGTAAGAATTTATTCTTGTTATGCAGAAGAAGCTGATTGAAAGAGAGACATTATTTCAGTCATAATTTTAGTCAGTCCACTTGTCTGAAGAAAATATAAGGGATTTGCCAGTGGTTATGTGTGTATAATTCAACTATCTGGTGCATAACTGAAAAAATTTCCATAAGGTTGCCTGGTGGGGGACTTCAAGCCTCTTCAAAAAATATTCCACATAAAGCTTGATTCACAAACAGATCATGAGATTCAAAACAAAACAAAACAAAACAAAACACTGTTTAAAAATGATTTCACAAAATAAGAATCCACAAAGAAGAGTAAAACATATTGGAGATGAAGGGAAACAAACAAACAAAAAAGGTACTAAAACAAATGGGATGAAGCAAACAAAAGAAGTGCTCAGAGGTTAATTTCAAATAAATATCAGAGCTTCACATTCTTTAGAACTGGCAAAAGGATAAAAAACTCATTTCAAACTAGAAGAGAGGAAATGATAAAAATTGGACTGGATATGAAGAAAAGAGAGATCAGAAAAACAATAGTGAGAATCAACAAATTTAAACACTCATTCTTTGGAAATATAAAAAAATAATGATTTTTTAATGTTAGAATGACCATGAAAATAATGTAGGAGATTCTAATTTCTAAAGTCAGAAATGAATGGGAGATTACTGACCTAACGGAAATAATGAGGATTATAAAAAAAGACAACAAATAATGCTATACTAATAAAATAGAAAACCTGTATGAAATAGGCCAATTCCTAGTAACATACAAGCTTCCAAAACTGATTCAAAAAGAAATAGAAAAGATTTAATTATAGTCCATTTTGGGTACCAATGTTTCCATATATGTTCATCAATTGTAACAAATGTACCACTCTAAAGAAAGATTTTAATGTTGGAGACTGTGGGAGTGGGAGGGGATGTTTTTGATGTAACATTTATGTAATCTAAAGCTTTAAAAATAAAAAATAAAATAAAATAAAAAACAAAAAAAATAGAAAAGATGAATAAAACTTCAGCAAGAAAAGGTTTTGAATCATAAGTCAAAAACCTCATTAAAGAATAGTTTAGAGAGACATCAGTAAAAAAAAGGCAGATTAGGGTCCTCCAAAAGCCTAATCCCCCACAGAAACACTAGAAGTATGAGCAAAACCTGTCAGAATCAACTTTAATAGAAATCAAAATAACAGTCAAAGATTTAAATCAACCACGCAAATATTTTTTAAAAAGGTCCCTTAGTCTTGCCCAGAGAGGTGAGGGTGCACTCTCTCTCCTCCTGCCCTGTCAGGATGAGGATGGAATCAGAGATGTGTCTAACAGTCTAGTCCATGCAGGCTGAAAGCTGCTGCAGTTGCCTGGAGAAGCTTCTGTCTTGTCAGGGCCAGGGATGGAATCAGAGGAGTGCCCAGAAATATAGTGCATGTGGTCTGAAAGCACTTCCAGTTGCCCAGTGAGATTGAGGAAACACTGCCCCCCTCCTATACTATTGGGGCCAGAGATGTATCCACAGGTTTGCCCACCAAACTACTCTGTGCAGGCCAAAAGTGACTGCAATTGCCCAGAGAGGCTGAGGGCACACTCTTTCTCCTCCTGCTCTGCCAAGGTGAAAATGCAGCCAGAGATGTGTCCAACAATCTGGTCCATGTGGGCTGAAAGCACCTGCAGTTGTCCATAGAACACCCCACTCTTGTCCTATTGGGGGTGGGGATGGAGCCACAAATATACAATAATAATACGTAGTGTTAATAAAAGGTGGTGCATGGGAAAATATACCAAGTGTATGCTATGGGCCATAATTAGCAGTAAAAGTCTGATCATGTTCTTTCATAATCTATAGAAAATATTCCACAAAATAAGGTGTTAGTGGAGGGGTGATGTTTGGGAATTCTGCACATTATGCATGATTATTTCGTAGGTTCACAACATCATATATGTATATGTGTGTGTGTGTGTATCTATTAAATATTATGAAAGCATTGTGGCTTTTAAGCTAGCCTGACACAATCCACCACCACAGTGTGGCAGTGGTCATGAAGACGACATCTCAAATTTTTACTGTCTTAACCTCGTTTGAGGGAGCAGAATGAGCTGTGTTTCCAAAGAATTGTGCTTGTCTGTTTTGAGCTATTTGGGGGTTCCTCAAAGGTCACAGGCAAGATGCTTACCTTTGTTTTGTCTAACTCATATTATAGTGTGCAAAAGTGGCTGAATAGAGGGCATTCCTCAGAAACATTGATAGCAAAGTTTACAAACCATTGCTAAATGGGACAAAATATTATAGTTAGGGGGAAATGATGAATAATCATAAAGCCTGGAGAGAAAAGCTGAGGAGTTACTTTGGGTAGTAAGGACTTTTGGAAGCTTCCTTTTATTACAGGAAATGTAGAAAGAAACACAAATGCCCAGAGCTAGATGCATGCTCAAAAAATATGTAAGAAAAGCAAATACTTTCTCTTCTTATTTATATCTTTGATTCATTTTAGCTCTTATTTATATATTTGATTCATTTGAAGTAAATTTTGTCTATGATGAGGTTACATGCCTAGAAAAATCCAACTTCCTTTCTTAAAAGTGGGTATCCTAGTGTTCCAGCAGCATTTCTTGAAAAGAACATGATTTTCCCATTGGATATTGTTAGTAACTTTTTGACAACAAGTTGACCACATATGCATGTGTTGATCTGGACTCTCAATTCTATCCCATTGGCTTGTATGTATATCTTTCTATTTTGATTACTGTACCTTATAGTAAGTTTTGTATTCAGAAAGTGTGAGTCCACTAACTTCAATTTGTTTTTTCATGATAAGCAAGGAAAAAATTACTCTGTCTTTGCTGATTTGCAAACATTGGGGCACATGTTAAACACTTATGCAGTCTGTTTACAAATATGTCTTTGCCTTCACTCCCTGCTTGCATTGAATCAATAATCCTTTATCATAGATTAGTTTATGGGTTGAATGGTGTCCCAAAAACATATGTTCAATTGCTAACACTCTTTAAGTTCTGTTAAAGTAATCATATTTGAAATAGGGTCTTTGAAGATGTGATGAAGTTGCTGTCAAACTGTAACAGGGAGGACACTACTCTAATAGGACTGTCGTCCTCATAAGGAGAGGGAATTTGTACTCAGACACAGGCAAAAAGAAGATGCCCATGTGATCATGAAGACAGAGATTAAAGTGCTGCAACTTCAAGCCAAGGAACAACAAAAGTGACTGAAAACCATTTGAATTTATGAAGAGGCAAGTTTTCTGAGGGAGCATGAACCTGTTAACAGATGATTTTGAACTTCTAGTCTCCATCACTGTGAGACAATATATTTTGTTTTTTAAGTCACCAAATTTGTGATACACCTTAATGACAGCCCCAGATCATTAACATAGATTTGGTTGGGAAGTGGAGGTTTTGAGGTGCTTCATGGTAAAATCCTTGATTGCCTTACAATGCCTGTTGAGGGCTCAGAAGGAAGTGAGGAGAGAGTTAGATAAAGTTTCTATCATCTAAAAGAATACATAGATCATCATAAGCAGATTGTTGCTAAAATATTAATGTTAAAGGAGCTTCTGGTCAGGGTTCTTATGGAAATTAAAAACATGTTGCTGAACACTGGAGGAAAGGTTATCCTTGTTATAAAGTGGCAGAGAGCACAGCTGAATTATGTTTTTCTGGGTAGAAAGCAGAAATTGTAAAGCATGCATATGGATATTTAGCTGAAGAGATTTCCAAGTAAAATATGGAGTCCCTTGGTTTTTTCATGTTACTTGAAGTAAGGTGTGAGAGCAGTTAAGCTAAATAAAGAACTTCTAACCAAATATGCACCACCATTTGACGATTTGTAATATTCTCAGGCTATTCATATAATGTGCTTCAGAGAGACTGAGTCAAAGGTGTGAAAGGCAACAATTTTATAAAAAGATTAACTGTGGGATTCATGGATTCAATAAAGCATCTCAGGAGAAGCCAGGAATAAAGATACTATTTTCTGGAAAGGTCTGTGGGGGACTTGCTTGTCTGATAACTTGGACTCCCATAAATTGCAGATTGAAAAGTTTTTGAGAATCGTATACAAGGAGATACACTGCCCACTAGGACAGAGAGAGAGACAGGAAAAAATGAAGGAACAGTGAATCCAAGTACAGAGTCATGGCTGCAGGAATCTGGGGCAAAAAGACCACATCAGGCTGGGAGACTGGGGAATCTATCCCTGCTTGGTAAGTGAGGAGGACAGAGCATTGAGCCACAGAGGATTTTTCCCAGAACTTGAAATCTAAAGGAATTTGCCCTGCTGGCTTTCTCATTTACTTGGTAGCTGTGAATGCTTTTTCCCTTCAATTTTTCCCTTTAAGAACAGGAATGTTTTCCTATGCCAATTCCACCTTTGTATTTTGTAAGCAAATTTTTTTCCCCTGGATTTCACATGCCCATTGATATAGAGAAATTTTGTTCTTTGATGAATCATATTAATTTTGCAATAATATTCTCTACACATACAGAAAATCTAGTGGATATTTAACAGGGATCACATTGCTTCTTGCAACAATTTGGGAAGGATTGGCCTTTACCATGGTGTGACTCCCAATTCATGAACATGCTGAGACCGTCCATTAATTTATATAGCATTTATTTCATCAGTGTTTTGTAGTTTTCAGCATATTAGTTCCATATATATTTTGTACATGTTTTGTTTTAAAATTCAGATGGATAAAGAAGAAATAGGAAACAGCCAAAAGCTGGAAGTCAATGGAACCCAGTGGAGAAAGTAGAAGAAACCATCATGTACATGGCCATATAACAGAATTCCTCCTTTGAATTTTTTGTGAAATTGCTGTCATTATTTCATTTACCCATAAGCTATAGTCATTATTTATTGTTACTATTATGAATTTAAACAAAAATTTATTTTAGATCAACTAGTAAAGAATAAAATATTGTATTTTATCTACATTTATGACTAATATTACACTGTACCTTTACTTTTGCTAGTGTGATTTTCTGGCCTATATCATTTTCCCACTGCAAGAAAACCTTATTTTAATATTTACTGATAAGCAATTCTGTTGGTGATAAACTGTCTCAGGTTTTGTTAACCTGATAATGGATTGAATACGCCTCCAATTTTAAACTATTATATCACTGGATAGGGAATTATGGGCCACATTTTTTTAAAGAAAATACTTTTAACATTTCATTCCACTATCTTTTTACTTACTTGGTGTATTAGGGTTCTCCAGAGAAACAGAAACATTATATTATATATGTAAATATTATGATATTTATTATACGAATTTGCTCACCCAACCTTGGAAATTGGCAAGGATGAATTCCATAGGGCAGACTACATTTTGAGAACTCAATGAAGGTCCTGTTGAACTCCCCAGAAGTGGGCTTACTGAAGTAGATATAAAAATTCTTCTTTCTGGCTTCTGAAATCCTCAATTCTTGCTTTAAGGCATCCAATTGACTGGATGAGGAGATTCCTCTCATTGTTGAAGGTAATCTCCTTTATTGATTGTATATGTAATCAGCCATGGATACAATTAACTGAAAAATGATTTAAATCTACGAACTACACTAATAGTAACAAGCAGGCCAGTATTTGCTTCACAAAACAATGGACACTGTAACCTAGACAAGCTGATGCATGAAATTTTCCATCACAGTCCATCTGATGTCTTCTTGGTACTTTCTTTATACCCTCCTTATTCTGTATTTAATCTCTATAAAAACACAGGAACAGTTGCACTTTTGCCTAACCTAATTCAATTGTCTTGGTTACAACAAGAAGCATTTTTCTAGGAGAAGATGCAAGTTCTTTAGTGATATTCAGTCTTATCCTTGATATGCTTCAACTTAAATACCAAAACTTATGCGATATGGCAAGGGGATAAGAGAAAGAATAAAACAAAGATATTTGCTTTATGTATATACACAAACATATCCATAACAAAAGAAGGGAAAAATGCTCATTATCACTATAGGCCTCATTTCTGCAACTCACCAGGTACTTTTAGATGCAGTCAGATCAAACTTCACCTTGGAAAGGATATCATCACATGTCCCAAATTATTGGATGCCTATAAATTTCACTAAGGTGGAAGGGCCCAGATTTTTTGTTAGTTTTATCTCTAACACACAAATAACAATAACAAGTATAGAGTAATTAGCAGTTCTTGTTCACTAGGTTGAGTGAGCACAATGTTTTCAATATAATGGACCCTGTGGTGTCTTGTGGAAGAGAAAGATGATTAAGATCATCGGAGACTAGATTATACCATAGGGCTTGAGAGTTAATATACCTCTGTGGTAAATGATGGAGGCATACTGCTGGCCTTGACAGCTGAAATAAAGCTGTTTCTATTGGTCTTTATTAACAGGTATTGAGAAAAAGCATTTGCCAGCTCAAAATCTTCATACCCGGGTACCTAGGAATGTCTTAATTCTCTCAAGCAATGATATCACACCTGGAACAGCAACTGTGATTGAAGTCACCACCTGATTAAGTTTATGATATTCCACTGTAATCCTACAAGACCCCTTTGTTTTCTGTGCAGGTAGGGGAGTTGAATGCATCCCTCAACTGCTTCATGGGACACTGCCATCTGCAATCCCACCAGGAATGCAGTATTTCTTTTGGTTTAATATGTTGCTTGTTAGAGGCCTTCCTACCATAATAGCTCACACTCCACAGATCAGGGAATCAATGTGGTGATTCTGCAAATTGCTGATTCTATTAGTCAGCCAAAGGGGTGCTGATGCAAAATACCAGAAATCAGTTGGTTTTCATAAAGGATATTTATTTAGGGTAGAAGCTTACAGTTCCTGGGCCATGAAGCATAAGTTTCTTCCCTCACCAAAGTCTATTGTTATGGGTTGGAGCAAGGCAGCTGCCGACATTTGCCAGGGTTCAGGCTTCTTGGGTTCCTCTCTTCCCGGGGCTCAATTTCTCTTCAGGCTTAGCTCCTCTGTTTCTTACACAAGGTCAGCTGTAGACTACGAGGCTCTCTAGGCTTTGCCTCTCTCCATAAGGCCAGTTGTGAACTCTCAGGTGAATGGCTTGTCTTTATCCCACGGCCTTCTCTCCTTCCTCAACAGAATGCCAACATTAATGCTGCTCCAACTCTGTTCTTTGCCATGCCTTTTATATATATTTGATTCCCCATCCAGCAAGGGATAGGGCTCAATGTCCTACTGACGTGGCCCAGTTAACACCTTAATCACTTATGTGAATTCCAATTCTACATTCTGGAATTGGGGATATAACCAAAGAATGGTTACAGGGACACACTGTACCCCCTTTGTGACATACCCCATCTAAAATTCTAATAATTAACTGATAACCATCTGCTTCTACCCTGACTGTTGTACTCCGGTAATATTTTGGATCTTCATGATTGAAAGTCAATTCAGAGCCAATGTTTATTAATACCCAAAATGTCTGTGCATTTCCATTTCTCCAATGCACAGACACCCTGGTAAAAAGCCACAGGTGCCTATAGGAAGGGCGGAAGATAAATTATATAAATCCTTCATTCAAAGGATTTTGGGTCTGTAAAGTTTGTCATGTATGGAAATTGACTGAGGGTTCAGGACTTTTTGTGTGTGTGACTCAAGTCACACTTTTATTTACTTGAATTAAAACACTTCTGCTTACATAGATCAAATAGGCAATGATATGGCCTACCTATTTTACCTCTAGGTTCCCTATGATCAACAAGTCAATGCCATAGGTCTCTGCAAGACAGACTATTGGGATTTCCACTCTGACTTTACCTTCCATTATGGTAGATAAGCCCATCTTTCATTTGGTGAAAAATGCCTCCAACGTGCTCCTGTCAACATAGGATTTCATCATTCCCATTGTCTTGAAGGACCCAAGTTCATGGCAGAAGTTCCCACAGTAATACCTAATCTACAAAGAAGAGCAACCAGATTTTTCAGGGTATAAGGAAATTCTTTTACAAATTTATTCCTCACAATAGTGATGAAATGTTTGGTAAAGTAAGTTAAGGAGATACAGGTTAGATAAAGAAGGTAGAAAGACTCATCTCAATTCTTTCTTTGTTGCTTCTCCCAACAAGAAAAAGCCCAGGAGCAGATAGCTTCAAAGAAGAGTATTATCAAACAGTCTAGAAGAATTAGTACCTATCCTGCTCAAACTCTTCCAAAAAATTGGATAAGAGGGAACACTCCCTAACTCTTTCTATGAGGCAGAAGCCTATTCATAATCCCCATGGTTATTCTTTATAGAGTAGATATTAAAACTATATAATACTATTTTTTTATTGGGTATACATTTACAATCCTCATACCAATACCAGATAAAGATATCAAATAAAACTACAGATCAATATACCTTATGAAAATAACTGCAAAAATACTCAAAATACTAGCAAACTGAATCCAACAGCACATAACAAGAATTGCACATTGTGATCAAATTTGATTCATCACAAGTATGGAAGGATGGTTTAACATAAGGTAATCAATAAATGTAATATACCACATTGAAACAACAAAGGAAAAAAAAACAGGATCATCTCAATGGATGAAGAAAAAGCATCTGACAAAATCCAGCACCACTTCTTGATAAAAACACATAGTAAGCAAGAATAGGAGACTTCTCAACATGTTAACAGACATCTATGAAAAACCCAAAACTAACAACATACTCTATGGTGAAGTAATAAAACTTTCCCTCTAATATCAGGAAAAAGACAATGATGCACACTGCCACCATTGTTATTCTTTTTTTTTTTTTTTTTTTTTT
>JAQZBX010057663.1:7621-18009 GCA_029593785.1 Cabassous unicinctus
TCAAATAAATATGAAACCAGGCGTTAATCAAAGATTAGTGACAAAATGGTATAAGACCAAGACTTTAATGGCAAATAAAGTCCTTCATTATAAATGGAAACTTTAAATGTAGATGGATTAAACTCTCCAGTCAAAAAGGAGATATTAAGAAAATTTATTTAAAAAGTATGACCTCAACAATGTTTACAATAGTCTCACCTTCAATTCAAAGACATAAGTTAGTTGAAAGTGAAAGGATGGAGTACAATATGCTATACAATGATAAACATAAGAGAGCTCGGGATCTATAATAATATCAGATAAAATATACCTTACATCAAAAACTGTTACAAGCAACAAAGTCACTATTATATGCTGATAATGGGTCAGTTTAAAAAAATGACATAAGAATTATAAATATATATGCACCTAATGGTAGAACACCAAAGTATATGAAGTAAGATATTGACAGATTTGATGGTAGAAATAGAAGGTTTTACAGTAATAGTAGTAGATGTAAATGCACCACTTTCAAAAATGGACTTAACACATAGATTTCAGATCAATAAGGACATAGAAAACTTAAATAACAGTTAGACCTAACAGACATATATAGAATACTTCACTCAAAAGCAGAAGACTGCACATTCTTCTTTGGTGCACATGAATCATTCTCCAGTATAGACCAAATCTTAGATCATAGAAGAACTCACATCAAATTTTAAAACATGAAACTCATACAATATATCTTCCCTGACCACAGAGGAATGAAGCAAGAAATTAATAACAAACAGAAAAGTGGAAATTGTCAAATACATGGGAATTAACCCATGCTTAAACAACCAATGGGTTGAAAAAGAAATCCCAAGGGAAATTAGAAAGTATCTTAAGGTGAATGTAAACAAAAACCATCCCATAACTTAGAAGATGCAACAAATGCAGAGCTTAGAGGAAAATTTAAAGATCTAGAGGATGAAATTAAAAAAAGAAGAATGCTATCAAATTGGAGACCTAAAATCACAAATGGAGGATATACCAAAAAAAAAAAAAAGTAAATTAAGCTCAAAGAAAGCGAGAAAGAAAGAATAACATAGATTAGATTTAATATAAATGAAATAGAGAATAAATCCTTAGACACTTAAAGCAACAACAAAAGTTGGTCCTTTGAAAATATCCATAAAATGAATAAAAAGCTCCACACACAAAAAAGAGAGGATACAAATAAATAAAATCAGGAAAGAAATGGAGAACATTATTACTGACATCACAGAAATAAAAAGGATAATAAGAGAATCATATGAACACCTGTCAAAAAACAAATTAGATAACCTACATGAATTGGACAAATTCCTAGAAACACATAAACTACCAACAAGAATTCAAGAAGAAAGAGAAAATAGTAAAAAAGCAAGATGTGATGAGATTATGATCCTCCTCATGGCCTTTGAAAATTATGTGGCCATCTGTAAGCCCCTGAGATACATGACCATCATGGATCTTATGGGAATGAAAGACACAATACAAAAAAAGATTTTAAAAAATTCATACATATGTTATTTTATTTTTTTGACTTTTTCATTTTTTAATATTTTTATTTATTTTCTTTTTAGCTTTGTTCTTGGGGAGGTTTTGGATTGCAGAAGAATCACAACTGTACCAGGTGCAGGGTGACAGTGGCGGGGAGATGTGAAAGGAGGATTGCACGTGGGGCATACGTCTATGGAATATGGATGTGTTCAAGTGGTCATGGGCTGTTGTCTCACTGTGTGGTGACCTCCACAATGATAGAAAGAATATTATATTCCTATCCTGGGAAGTCCTGCTATATTGTCTAATGGAGTGGCAAGAATTGCTGGAGTACATGGGCAGTGCCTACTGATCCTTGATATTGATATTTGTACTCATAAGCCTTGTTATTGTGAAATTGAAACTTAGTCTAGTATTATATATTGCCTAAAATTTACCTCCTAAAACCATCCTTGTTGCATTAATTTGGCCTTTCTCCCAAAGGTAATAAACATATTACCTTTTCCCAGTGAGGAATATTACTCCCAGGGATGAGCCTCCCTGGCAACAATGGATTATTACTAAGCACCATCTGGTGATGCATTTGGAAAAAGACCTTGAACAAAAGGGGGAAATGCTAAATACAAATGCATTTTTATGGCTAGGTTTATGAGTTTCAAAGTGAGTTGGGACATCATTCCATAGGTTACACTCATGCACATCGTAGGAGGATCTCATTGACTGATGCAGTAAACAGTGCCTTAAGCAGGGGTGCTTCTGAGGGCTCTATACACATCTGAACACTATAGACATGGGAGACAACCTGAGGATTTCAGCACCCTGTCTGTGGGCATAATTTTGGAATATATGATAACCTATCCCCCCAATGTATGATAAATGTAATCATTTATAATTTTTCTATCCATGGTTCATATGCCCCTTTTATTTGAACCTATAACTAGCACTATACCAATTAAATTTGTGTCCCAGAGAGTTAAATCTTCTGTCTGTTGATATGCCAGTTGAGCCCTGAATCTCAGCAGATTGGCAGCCAACACCTACTCTCCAATTCATTGGACTCTCCCAAAACAATCAATAAAGTGATGATGATGGACAACACCCATCCCATAAAACAGTGAGCATGTACAACTGCAAGCAAGACAGTTCCACTCACCTGCGCCATGCGACCTAAGCCCCTTCTCAATCTGAAGCAGAATAGGTATCACCATCCAATATCCTTAAGATTGAGGAATGAACACACATAATTTTGGAATGCAAATATGAAGTAAAGTAAATATAATATTATTCTACTAATGGAAGGACTTGTAACATTGATATAAAGACAGGGGTCACCAGAGTTTCTGAGGGGAGGGAGAGAGAAGATTATGTGTAACGTGGGGCCTTTTTGGGACATGGAATTGTTCTGCATGATATTTCAATAATGGGTACAGGCCATTTTACATTTTGTCAAACCTATCAAATTGTGCAGTACAAAGTGTAAACCATAATGTAAACTATAGACTGTGGTTAATAACAATACTTCAATATGTGTTCATCAATTGTAACAAATGTACCACACTAATGAAAGCAATTGTTAATGGGGGAGGAGTTGAGGTATGTGGAAATCCCCTATATTTTTGGTGTAACATTTATATAATCAAAAGCTTCTTTTAAAATAATAGAAAAAAGAATGCTAAAAAAAATAAATCAAGGAATGATGAAATTACGCTCATCCTCATGGCCTTTCATCATCATGTGGCCATCCATAAGCCACTGAAAATATGACCATCATGAGCTAGCCATGTCTGGTTGCTTGAGTGATTCTGTCTTTGGAGGGATCTTGTATCCAATATATATTTTTTTAAAATAATATGAAACTTTACTTTTAGAGAATTTTTAGATTTACATAAAAATACACCAAAAATATAGGGAGTTCCCATATACTCCCTCCCACACATACAGCACACACATAGTTCCCTGTTATTAACATCTTACATTAGTGCCATCCACTTGTTACAATTGATGGTCCAATATTGAAGCATTGCTATTGACCAAAATCTATAATTTAAATTATGGTTTATACTTTGTTCTGTACAGTTTTACAGACTTTTAAAAATGTGCAAAGTCATGTATCCATCATTCCAGTATCAAACAGAAGTGTTTTTACTGCCCTAAAAATACCTGTGTTCTACTTGGTCAACCCTCTTTTCCCTTCTGAACCCGTTACAAATATTATGTTTTTGTGATTGTTACAAGTTATTAACACAAGATATTAACAACAATTACAATAATTCTACTTGATCCATAGTTACACACTTCTTTTATGTTTGTTCATTCTTCAGTCTTTAGGGATTAGGGACGATGTCCACTCTGAATTCCTCAGGCTGAAAGGACACTTATTCTGGGGTATTATTTTCCTTCCTTTGGCCTCAATTCCACATATTTAAGGAAGATTAAACCATACAAACATTTCTTCTGTACTTTCTCTTAGCCAGGGAAACTTTCCTTTCATATATTTTCTCTTTCCATCTTTGCAAATAATTTTGGAACTAAGTTTTCTTATTCTCATGTAATTAATAAGGAAGCTGAAGCTATGAGCCTTTAAGCAAATTACAGAAAATGTGCCTCAAGAGCCTTTGAATCCTTTTATTAACAATAAAGGTAGGTGTTAGGGCATGATTTTATCAAAGATATTACTCTGTGCACTTGGGTCTGCTGGTTTCCTTTAAGTACTTCAGTAAAAATGCATAGCATGGTACAATTTATTCATGTCATTCTCCCATATCTATTTCTGTCTCCTACCTCTCACTCCCCATTTCTAACCCAACCTTTCAATTTATCCTCATTGAAGGTACCTAGCAGGTGTGTCTTCCCAAGCAGTTAAATTCAAAGGTCAAACCTGTGTGTAGTAATTTGTTCTCCAATTTAGGAAAGTATTTTCATAATGTGAACTGTCCCATCTTTAATAGCTTGCAACCACAAACAAAAACATAACTCAAACCTTCTTCCCTGAGTTTAGAAGAGCATATACTCTCAGACATATCCTTAAAAATTAAATAATATACAAAAGATGATTATTCAATAATTTTTTAATCTTTTATTTCACTCACCTATCATCTTTTCTACACTGACATAAAATATAGATGGAATAAGAAATCGAATGATAATATTAATAATGTGAAATAATTAAATAATAATCATTACTAGGTATTTTTCAAAAGGGAAATAGAAAATTAAAGGGATTAAAAATTTGCTTCAGTTAACACAGTAGGTAAGTTTTGGGGCCAGGACTCATGTCTACCACAAATCTTGCACATTCGTTCCTTTAACTGATTTTGAAGACTTTCATTCCTCTAGAACAAGGGCTCTTAACCAAGGTCCATGGACCCCCAAGGGGTCCATGGAAAGATTTCAGGGCACCCATGAACTTGAATTTAAAAAATCAACTTATTGTCTTTACTTTCTATGACCTCTAACTGAAATCTAACATTTCCTTCATTTATGAATGTATGCAATAATTAAATTACAATAGTATTAATTTCACCTGACTGGCAAAGGGGTGTATGGAACAAAATTGGTTAAGAACCCCTGTTCTAGAAGATATGGGCTTAAACAAATTATATGGAGAGGGGAATGTTATTTCCTAGCCTGCAATTCAGAGTGAGTTGAAGTTTACCTAAAAGGCCCCAGGGTTTGCTCTTGTGCTTGGATCGTCTGAGCTGAAGGGCTCATTGGACAATCCTTCAGGACTGGATTGGAAGTAAGGGTTTCCTAGGAGTTAATGAGGCTGAATATTTCCTTAGAAATATTTTTTAACATTTTTTGGTGAGAATTACTATAAATATCCAATGCAGTAAAAAGAGAAATATTAAACTCATCCTTTTCCAAATGTGATCTTGGGGGAAATGAGCTGATCTCAAAGGCATTTCTCTCTCACAGCACAGGAATAGTTTCTTTCATAAAGGAGTTTTCAGGAACTAAATTGAGACTCTCCCACTTTATTTTTTCAAACACACCCTCATGTGCAACTGACCATGGTTTTTGTCTAACCTGCTGCCTCTTGGGAAGAATCATGTGAAGTTGGGCCACAGGGAGAGGCTGCTCTCTTCATATACTCCCCACTCTCCATAACCTTCTCTGATAGAAGGGATCAATAAATAACGATGATGTATTGTTTGCAGGTTTCTTCTGGAGTTCATGTGAGCTATCTTCTAAACATTTAGAGTTGAAGATATGAAAACCTACTTCATTGAGTGTCATCAATTTGCTCATCTTTGTTCAAAAGAGGTAAAATTTCCAGTCACTCCAACATATTTTCTTCCTATCACCTCTTGAGGTGATGGAATCTATAATCAATATGTCTCCTGAAAAAAATTGGAGTTTCCAGAGAGTATATCCAAAATGAAGTGTTATTGTGGCCCAGGTGTCCTAAACCTTCCCTGGCCTCCAAGCGAAATTACATTTCCTCTCAAAAGCCTTTCTGGACACAGAAGAGGGTGGTAACTATACCTTGGTGTTGAGTCCAGAGGAGAAGTTTCTATTCATGGGAGCCCCTCTTTTGAAGAGTTTAAGGTTGTTGGTGATGTTTTTGGGACAGGGTATAAGTAGGTCTTCACTTCTATGCCATTGTCCTGGGTTTTCAAGATCCATGGTGATCATTGCTCATGATGTACAATGGCACACTCTCTCTAGTTTGCAAGCAAGTGATAGTGCTGGGGGATTGTATAAAGCAGCTGAACTCTCTGATGAAACCTTTGTCAAATGATGTCAAATGATCATAGATAACATGCTTTTCTCACCTCCATTGTACATGTCCTTCTGACTCTTTTCCCCTGGCCCTTCTCCTTTTCTGATGTCTTCTCCCCCTTCTCTCCTAGTTCCTTCTCTGACTTCATTGAGTCTTTGCTCTTTCCTCCCTTCACTGATACCCATTATATATCTAATGTTATACATGATATTTACAATGTGGATTTTGGGATAAGGACAGGAACTTAAGGTGTCAGTTGGCCTTCATCTCTGCTGGTTAATGAATTCTCTTTTCTAGGAAGCAATTTGTATTATGTTGTTGGTATTGATGTTTTATATACCTTATAACGTAGATGCTAGAAGGAGAAGCTAGAGAAAATCATTCTGTCCTAGTTTTAGACCAACTTTTCTGGGCATAACTCTCAGTATCATAGGTCAATCTATGTGCACAAAAGAGAAAAAGGCAAATGGCTACACTCACCTTGCAAGTAAATTATAGGATGAATTAAATAACAAATGTACAACCTGTTTTAAATTTAAGATTATAGAACAAAAATGATATCTAATTTAGGAATACCTTGTTCAATTCAGTATGTATGTAATAAATCTCAAGCAAATATAGGCACATAACGGATAGAGGTAGATGTTTCTTTATCTGGGAAAAAAGAATACTCAGGGCTAGTTACAAACATCTGGGACTAGATATAATTTTTTAAAGTGGTTAAAATACAAACAGATTAAAAAAATAAGAATGTTAAAAAAGAGAAAAAATAGTGGGCCACCCACTGACTTTAAAATAAGAATTTAAAAAAGCATAGTTCAGGAGCATTAGGAAATAATGGCTGAAATAAATAACAAAACTCTGAGGTGGGGTTGGTCTGAGACAAGGCATTCATTTTTTCAACTGCTGCTTTTCTAATTTTATATCCATAAATCTACTCTTTGTTTATTTAAAGTAAGACAGTATAGTATCACATTGACTGATTTCCGTAACTGTGCATTATTTTCTTACAAATTTTGTGTCTTAAACTTTTCTGATTTAGATTTAACTTTCTGAGTTTAGTTTTCATTTAGGTCACCTCTCTGTTAATCTGAAACAATATGTCTTTCTCCCCTTCCTACAACCTTGTACTTACATTTCTCACCTACTTGCTCTTTTCTACACAGCCAAGGATATACCGTATTTATCTTTAGCTTAAATTGAGTACCCTAATGTACTCAATTTAAGTACTAATTAACTCATTTTCCCTTTTATACTTACCAGAGATCATTGTAACTCCAACTTAAAGTTTATAGTCATAATATTATTAGTGTTATAACATTGATATAATATTATTTCAGTTAGACTGCAGTAGCATTCATGTTTTATTTAGATTATATAAATTTATTACAGTTTTTGGACATTTTCATTTACTAATTTTAAAATAATCTTATCTGATCAAACTGTGATATATATATTGATTACCCAAGTTCCATAGAATCTAGTTGGAAACATGAGTTTCACTTCTTCAAAAACAAATTCCACTTTTTTTCAGTTTTAAACCTTCACTGACCAGTTATTTCATTTTGTAGGAAACATTGTTTTTGAAGCCATAATTCATTTGAAATTATCACATACAGTTGCATGCAATTCTTGTATAATTAATGTCATTATCTAGAGGTATGTTATCCCTCCATTTAAATTGTTAAGATATTGACAACAACTTTTCTCTAAATCTACCACAGATCTGAGCAGATTCTTGGCATAAATGATAACTGTCTTGATGGAATTACTGAATTATTGATAGATTAGTGATTAGTCAGAATTTAGAGAATATACTAAAATAAATGACAGATCATTTGAGATTAATACTTAAATGTATAGAAAATAAAAGACAGTGTTAAGATTATAACTTCCATAATAGAAATAATAAACTACACTGCAAGGGAAACATTTTTTGACAGAGTTGACCGTATAAGAATGAAAAAAGGGAAGAGCTCAAAAATCAAGATATTGAAAAATTAATTGACCAATTTTATATAATTCAGAACAGATAAAAATATATGAATTAAAAATCTACAAAAATATAATGCTATCACCACTAATAAAAATTATGTATATGATGATATTAATTATATTAACCAAGCAAAGTAGACACTATAAAACATTTTATCTTTATAAGAAATATCTGCTATCTTCCATATTTTTAGAAACAATGGAAATTAAGGACCCTATATGTACATAAAAAAGGACATGAACTAATCAGTATAACATTATATATAACCATGAAAAACAGGAATATTAAAAAGTAAATCTTGTGGTAGTTAAATCTTGTGGTAGTTTAAAACTCTATGTACCCTAGAAAAATATGTTCTTAAATTTAATCTATTCCTGTGGGTGTGAACCAATTGTAAGTAGGAATATTTGATGAGATAACTTCAGTTAAGGCATGGTTCACTTCAGTCAGGGTGGTCTTTATCCTATTTCTGGAGTCCTGTGATAACAGTAAAATTCAGACAGAGAGGGAGAAAGCCACAGGAAACAAGGAGCTGAACAATGAAAGAACCCAGGAGAAAATGGAGTGACCTGGAGCAGAGACAAGAAGGTGGCACCATTGCCTTGATCTCAGTCATCCACCTACAGACATCAGTTTTTGGGAAGAAAGCATTGCCTTAATTACACAAGGATCTGGGCTTTCCTTTAGTCTCACAACCATTAACAAATAAATTCCCATTGTTTAACCTGACCCTTTTCATGGTATTTGATTGAGCATTCCAGGAAACTAAAACATCTGTAGAGTTTTAAATGATATGAATATTACAGGATGAAAGTTTTATATAGAAATACATGTATATAAGCAAAAATAGAGTAGAATAAGAGCTATATCTGTATGCAAAAACCAAAATATATTTAAAATAATGTTTAAACAGAAACAAATATTAGAAGAAAATAAAACCTCTGGAAGATAGTGGTCACAGAATCTTATGTGAGAAAAACCATTATTCAGGTTATATACATATAAGAAGATGTACGTCAGGTTGGATCTATAGGATGTGGAAATGAATACAATACACTTAGCATGAGCAATGGAAAACTGGACACACATAATGATTTCTATTAATAGTGCCAGCCTCCATGATTTATTCCAACATCTCATGTGAGCTGACTGACAATAAAGTTAAAATTATGGCCATTGTGAGCCAAGAGTTAGAGAAATATTTTCTTCTTAACCCCTAACCCAAACAATTTACTGATAAGATCAATATTAATGAATACAAATTAATGTCCAAATAAAGAAATGTTTTTCTTGAGAAAGAATCTACAAATTTAATATTTTTGAATAATATTTTTGTGTTTCAGTTTTTGAGATGAAAAAATCTATGCACATATATACTGTATACATATATATATGCATACACTTACTAAAGTGTCCCTTGGAATCTCTATCTTTCACATAAATTAAAACCTTTAAGAAATTTCAGTGACTTATTCAATGTCATGCAGCCAATTCAGTGCTTCTCAGTTCTTGTCAGAGAGCAGAATCAACTATATGTGTTTGTTTTTTTCTTTTAAAAAACTAGGTCCCACAAAGAAAGACTCTTCCTAAAGCAGTGTCATTAGCATTTTCAAAAAAAAAGTTTCCATGTGATTATAACACATGGAAAACTTAGGGAACCACTGAATTATTGTATGCACAGAATTAGAATATGAGTAGTAAGGAAGATTCCAAGGCTAATGCTCTTGCTAAATCACAACTTCATTAATTTTCTTTGCAGATAATCCATTGCCAGCTGTGTCCTTTCTTCATTTACCTTAACTATGTACCTGAATATCAGTGTGAAGGAATTCATTCTCCTTGGGTTAACAAATGATATGCTAAAGGCAAAAATAGTGTTTGTGGTATTCCTGTTGCTCTACCTTGCCATTCTCTTTGCAAATTTACTTACTGTGATGACTGTCAGATACAGTCAGCTATTTGGGAGCTCCATGTATTTCTTCCTTTTTTACTCATCCTTTACTGATGCATGTTACTCCACAAGCACAGCTCCCAGGTTGATTATAAATGCTCTATCCAAGAAGAAAGTCATTTCCTATAATGAATGTATGATCCAGATCTTTACACTTCACCTCTTTGCAAGCATGGAGGTTTTTTTCCTCATCCTTATGTCATTTGATC
>JAQZBX010057664.1:7189-18010 GCA_029593785.1 Cabassous unicinctus
GTTTATGTAATACATTGATTTTCTTTTGTTGAACCATCCTTGCATACCAGGGATGAAGCCCACTTGGTCATGGTGTATAATTCATTTGATGTGTTGTTGGATATAGATAGCAAGTATTTTGTTGAGGATTTTAGCATCTAGATTCTTTAGAGAGATTGGTCTATAGTTTTCCTTTCTTTTGTCATCTTTGTTTGGCTTTGGTATTAGGGTGATGTTGTCATCATAGAATGAGTTAGGCAATGTTCCCTCTACTTCTATTTTTTGGAAGAGTTTAAGCAGGATTGGTGTTAGTTCTTTCCATAATGTTTTGTAGAATTCACCTGTGAAATTGTCTGGTCCAGGGCTCTTCTTAGATGGGAGGCTTTTGATGACTAATTCTATCTCGTTATTTGTGATTGGTCTGTTGAGTTCATCAGTTTCTTCTTTTGACAATGTGGGCAGCTTGTGTATTTCTAGGAATTTGTCCATTTCCTTTAAATTATCCATCTGGTTGGCATATAATTTTTCAAAGTATCCTTTTATGATATTGTTTATTTCTGTGGCATCAGGGGTGATATCCCCTTCTCATTTCTTATTTTTTGTATTTGCATCTTCTTTTTTTGTTAGTCTAGCTAAGGGTTTGTCAATTTTATTAGTCTTTTCGAAGAACCAGCTTTTGGTTTTGTTTATTTTTTCTAGTGCTTTATTTTCAGTTTTATCTAGTTTTGCTCTAATCTTTGTTTTTTTTTCTACTTATTTTGCGGTTAGTTTGTTGTTTTTCTGATTCCTCCAGTAGTGCAGTTAGATCTTTGATTATTGCTCTTTCTTCTTTTTCAATATAGCCATTTATGGCTATAAATTTCCCTCTCAGTAAAGCTTTTGCTGCATCTCTTAGGCTTTAATATGTTGTGTTATCATATTCATTCTTTTCAAGGTAGTTACTGATTTCTTTTGAGATTTCCTTCTTGACCCTCTGTCTAAAAAATGTGTTAACTTCCATATTTTTGTGCCTAATCTGGCTCTCTGCCTCATATTGATTTCTAGCTTCATTCCATTGTGGTGAGAAAAATTACTTTGTATAATTTATATTCTTAACACCTTGTTATAGAAGAACATTCTTGTATTTGTACTATTAACCACAATCATCATCCACCACTGAAATCACGATGTTATACAGCCTCTAGATTATCGCTCTAGGTTTCTTTCAGTTGATATTTACATCCCTAAACTACCCATTTCAGCCACATTTACATTTATAAATTGACAGTGTTAGTTGTACTTACTGTAATGTGTTACTCTCTACTCTATCCATTTGTACACATTTTCAATAAACCTTATTAAGCATTCTACATACATTCAGCATCAGCTCTTCCTTTCCAACGCGCTTTCTATCTCCTAGTAACCGATATTCTATAGTTTAACTCCATGAGTTTATTTATCATATTTAGTTTTTATTAGTGAGATCGTACAAAATTTTTTCTTCCATGTCTGGCTTATTTCTCTCAACATAATGTCTTCAGGGTTCATCCATGTGGTCATATGCATCCCAACTTCATTTCTTCTTACAACTGAATAATAGTCCATCATATGTATATACCACATTGTTTATTTATTCATTGAATAATAGACACTTGGACTGTTCCCATCTTTTAGCAATTGTGAATAATGTTACTGTGAGCATTGGTGTGCAGATGTCTGTTTGCATCCTTCTTTCAGTTCTTCTGAATATATTCCTAATCATGAGATTTCTAGATCATATGACAATCTATATAAGTTTCTCAAGGAACTGCCATACTGTCTTCCACAGAGGCTGCACCATTTTATATTCTCACCAACACTGAAAGTTTGCTTTCTATTTCTCTATATTCTCTTCAGTACTTGTAGTTTTTTGTGTTTTTTAAAATAATTGTCATTCTGTAAGGTGTGAAATGATGTCTCATAATTCTGATCTGCATTTATTTAAAAGCTAGTGATGTTGAGCATCATTCCATGTGCTTTTTTGCTATTTGTGTTTCTTCCTTGGAAAAATGTCTATTCAAGTCTTTTGTCCAGTTTTTAATTGGGTTGCTTATCTTTTTATCATTGAATTGTATGACCTATTTGTGTAACATAGAGATCAAACCCTTATCAAATTTTGGTTTCCAAAAAGTTTTTCCCAATGAGTAGCCTGTCTTTTTATCTTCTTAACCAAGGTCATTTGTAGCACAAGAGTATTTAAATTTGAGGTGGTCCCATTTATTTTTTTCATTCATTGCTTGTGATTTAATTGTAAGAATTAAGACAGCCACTTTCGACAAGATCTTGAAGATGTTTCCCTAAATTTTCTTCTAGTAATGTCATGGTTCCAGCTTTTATATTTAAGTCCTTAACCCACTTTGAGTTAATTTTTGTATAAGGTGTGGGATAGGAGTCCTCTTTATTTCCTTTGGATATGAATATCCAGTTATTCCCACACGGTTTGCTGAATAGACTATTCTGACCCGGGTGGGTGGATTTGACAGCCTTGTCAAAAACCTCTTGGCTATTGATGTGAGGGTCTATTGCTGAATTGTCATTTGATTTCATTGGTCAATATTCCTTTATTTATGCCACCATAAATAGAAAACCATGCTGTTTTTACTAAGTAATATATAAATAAAGTGATATGCTTTATTTACTTGGTAAAAGCTAAGTAATATGCTTTAAAATCAAAGTGAGAGTCCTTGAAAACATTTTTGGCCGTTAAGGGAACTTACTCTTCCACATAAATTTAATAATTGGCTTTTCCATTTCTGCAAAAAAAAAAGGGGGGGCGGCGAGGGGGCTGTTGTGTTTTTTTTTGGGAATAAGTTGAATCTTTAAACCAGTTTGGATAAAATTGACCTCTTAATGATATTTAGTGTTCTAATCCATGAACATAGAAAGCCCTTCCATTTATTTAGCTTTTCTTTGGCATCGTATAGCAATGTTTTGTAGTTTTTGAATTCCTTTCCTTAATGTTCTTGCTTAAGTGTATTTCTAAAGATTTGAGTCTCTCAGTTGCTATAAATGGAATTTTGTTCTGACTGCCACCTCAGATTGCTCACTATTAGTGTATAGAAACGTTACCGATTTTGGGGTATTAATCATATATCTTGCCATTTTGCTGAAATTATTTATTAGTCCTAGTAGCCTTGTTGTGGATTTTTTGAAAATACCTAGGTATGGGATCATATCATCAGCAAATAGCAAAATCTTACTTCTGCCTTTTATTTCTTTTTGTTGCCTAATTGCTCTAGCTGGATTTCTAGCACACTCCTGAAAAATGGTAACAGTGGGCATCCTTGTCTTGTTCCTGATCTCCACAAGAAAGCTTTCAGTCTTTCACTGTTGAATACAATGTTAGCTGTGAGCTTTCTGTATATGCGCTTTACTATGTTACAAACTTTCCTTCTATTCCTGTCTTTTGGTAAGTTTTTATTAAGAAATGATGCTGTATTTTGTCAAATGCCTTTTCTGTATCGAGATGATGTGATTTTTCTTCTTGAATTTAAAAATGTGGTGTATAATAGAATTTCTTGTGTTGAATCACCCTTTCATAGTTGGGAAAAAACCCACTTGGTTATGGTGTATAATCTTTTAAATGTACTTGTGGAATTGGTTAGCATGGTTTTTTTTTTGTTTGTTTTTTGTTTTTAGGATTTTGCATCTATAATCATTTGTACTAAGGTGATATTAGCTTCATAGAATTAGTTTGGTTATGTTCCCACTTGGTCAGTTTTCTGGAAGAGTTTGAGCAAGACTGGTATTAGGTTTATATTCAGAGATTAGTAGAATTCATCAGAGAAGCCATTGGTCCTGGGACTTTCATTCTTGAAGGTTTCTTTGGTCAGTTTCAGTCTCTTTACTTGCAATTGGTTTGTTGACATTTTCTCATTCTTCTACGGTCCCTGTAGGTTATTTGTATGTAAGAAGTTAACGTAAATGCCCAATCCTCCTTCTCCTCCTCCTCCCTGTTGATTAGAAGTGAGAAAAGGCATGGGCCAGCAGCCTGGTCCTTGAAGATAAGAGCAAAGATGTGGTGAGAATGTTCTGAGAATTACATATACAAGCATATTTCTGTAGCATTTCTGTAGCTGTTCTGGGCACTGCCCCCTTTCCCCCTGCTGTAATACCTTTATAAGCCCCCACTCCCCACGGGGTGATTCGGTTAATCATTCTGGGCTTGACCCGCTGTGTTACAGTTGGCATAGTTAGCAGAGACTTCTCACAGTAGCAGCACCACAGAAAACATGTCCGCTATAGGGAGTTCTGTGGGAGAAATCCTGAATTCTGCGGGGGAAATCTCGGTCTTTATGGGGATGTCAGCGGGGGATAGTCCTGAATTCTGCCGGGGTTGTCTCTCCATTTATTGGGATGTCAGCAGGATAATCCCACATTCTGCAGGGGTAATCCTGGGGTGGGCCCCATTCCTCTATGTGGTATGAGCTGGCTTGGCTCGTGGTTGACTGGGACCCTATTATAGACGTGGTGAATGCCTCGTATACATCCATGAGACTTGCTCAGCTGGAAAAGAATATTGAAAAATTATGTATGAAGAAAAAAGGGCAATGTGTTCTGGCTCCTGCTGTTGTGTGGCCACTTCTCCCTGCTGTGTGAGAGAGCACAAACATTTCGCTACTGACACAAATGTCTGTCTACTTGAGGAAAGGTTCAGTGACAGATACAATATCCCGCACAAGCAGAAGTGCTAAGTAGGGCACCTGTCAGAGAAACCATGCTTGTAAGAAAACATTCTGCTAAAGAATTAACTGAGATAAGGCCAACATTCTGGCAGCAGCTCTGCAAACCGCTGCTACCTGGATGTGTGACTGTGGGCTAGTGCGGGCTGTTAGAATTAGTTTTAGCTGCTGGAGAAGTAGAAAAGGTTAGCAAACATTAATGTTTTCTCTTTTGGTTCCATGCTAATTCTTAATGGGCCTGAATATCCACATTGATAAAATTAATGCTGTTAAAATTGAATAACTTTTGAACTGTACAACCCAATGAAAGAAAGAAGAAAAAATAGAATATAGGCTGCATTCTAAGTGAATCATGACTTAGTCCTGGTAGCAGCCAAACTCCCTGGCCAACTTGTCTACAGAAAGCTGTTTCAGAAATGTGTCTTTGTAAATGACTCATAATAGAGAGCTCTAAAATATTGATAAAATAGTAAACTAAAGACCCCTATGAGCTATCATTGTTCTAGTATTACATGCTACTAGGTATTTGAAATGAAGAAAAGTTATGTTTGCATGTAACCAAATTGAGTCATTATTCTAACAAATTTGTTTAGTGTAATGGTAATTGTATGCTGTAGGAGGTTTCCTTGGAGACAGCTTCAAAAATCATTTTGGTAACTTAAATATGTAAGGTGTGTAGAATCTGCAGTTTTCTTTTTATTAAGGAAAAAGAAATTAATTTTGTGCTAAGATAAGACAATTGGTTATTAAGAAAGAGTGAAATGTGGGACAAAAGCTGAATGGATACAGAATGTGTAGAAGGTTCATGGAAAAGGAATTGTGGTCTCAGTTGAATAAGATTTGATGTATGTATCTATAAAGTTTTAAAGTTTTAGTAAAAAATTGTTTTGCAAATGATGCAAAACTAAAATTAGATTCTCTGTTAATGTAACAAAGTTTCTTAAGTCATTTGTCGAAGTAAAAGTTTATAAAGAATTTTTCTCCTGAATAATCAATATACAAACAAGAAAGTCTATTTTATCAAAAAGCTTCTTGTACTTTAACCTTATCATGTCCTTGGTTGGAAAAAAAAGAAAAGGTCTTCTCACTTTTAGAAGAACATAATGTTCAAACCTGGCAACTTTTAACATTTTGTTTTCTCAAAATCAAATCCTGAAAAATATCTCATTTCAAACTGTTGCAGCAGATTTGTTTTTCACCTTGAAAAAAGTGAAGTACTAAAAATAAAGTTCATTTGATATAAGTTGAATGAAAAGTGTTTAGAACCTGTTATAAAATTAAAAGGAATTTTCTAACCTGTTAATTAAAGTTGTAAGAGTAAAATGTTCATGTGAATACTTATATATTGTATAAAATTCTTAGAAATTTAAGAATGTTTTCTGCATAATATTAGATAAAAGTATAATGTTAATCATGGCTTTAAGTATTTTGAAGATGTATGTGTCATGGAAGCAAACTCTCTACCTGGGAATTAAGGGGTGGATGCTTTGGCTCCTGTTGTATGATTTGCCCCAATTCTGCTGATGAAGCAGCTCTATGGCTACATAAAGAGAGTGGCCACTGGGGACTGCCAGGAGTGGTACATAACAGTAGATTATTGTAGATTAAAGTAACACCATTGCTGTATGCAGTAGTCCCAAATATTGCTGGTTTATTTCAAGAAAATAGTACCCAGTTATGTCACTAACACTTTGTTTTAGATCTTGCTAAGGCTTTCTTTAGCATCTCCTTAGACAGGTCAAGCCAGCCTGCATTCACCTTCATGTGGCAAGGCCAGTAATGGACTTTCACTGTGCTTCCCCCGGGATATGTACATAGCCCAACCATCTGTTCTGGCTTGGTGGCAAAGGATCTGGAAGAAACTTGTGGTTGTATTAGCCAAAGGGGTGCTAATGCAAAATACCAGAAATTAGTTGGCTTTTATAAAGTGTATTTATTTGGGGTAGAAGCCCACAGTCACCAGGCCATAAAGTGTAAGTAACTTCCCTCACCAAAGTCCATTGCCATGTGTTGGGGCAAGATGGTTGCCGACATCTGCCAAGAGTTCAGACTTCTTGGGTTCCTCTCTTCCCGGGGCTCCATTTCTCTCTGGGCTCAGCTCCTCTGTTTCCTCCACAAGGTCAGCTGTAGTCTATGAGGCTGTCTAGGCTTTGCCTCTCTCCGCAAGGCCAGCTGTGAACTGTCAGGCAAATGACTCGTCTCTTTTCCTGGGGCCTTCTCCCCTTCTTCACATCTAGCTCCTCTGTGTGCTTACTTCCCCAGGCTCCAGCATTAACACTCATCTTAAGAACTCCAACTCAAAACTCCACCTGTCCTTTGCCATGTCTTTTATCTTTGGTTCCCCACCCACCAAGGGGTGGGGCTCAACACCCTACTGACATGGCCCAATCAGAGCCCTAATCATAACTTAATCATGCCCAGATGAACAGACCAGTTCACAAACATAATCCAATATCTATTTTTGGAATTCATAACTTATCAAAGTGCCAGACTACTACCCTCTATATCATTATATTGATGATATTATGTAAACCAGTAATTCTCTTTCAGAATTAAAAGAAGCAACAAAGGCAGTGGCATCTTATCTTGAGAGCCTGGGATGGGCAAAAAGTTGGGACAAGCTTACATTCCTGGCTGCTCTGTCAAATTCTTAAGTACTATTTGGTTGGGTGAAACAAAGACTATACCCTTTGCTTTAATTCATAAAGTACACTGTTTTCTCACATTAATGGAGTTTATGGTATTGTTGGGGTGCTGGAGACCTCTCATCATCCCTCATTTAGCTCAGAGATTAAAACCATTGTATATGTTAATCAGGAAAGGTTGTGCATGGAAATGGGAGGACCCCCAGCAGGCTGCTTTTAAAGAAGCAAAGAGGGCAATAGCACAAGCTTAAGTGGTAAGGGAGGTGTACCCTGACTTATCCTGTGAATTGGACGTGGCCAGCACTGACATTGGCTTTGGGTGGGGTTTGTGGCAAACACAACATTCTAAACAAATAACTCTTGGGTTTTAGTCACAGTTGAGGATGGGCCAAATTACTATATAGCCCCTTGGAGAAGTAACTATGTGCAGCATATCAGGCCCTGTTGCAAGTGGGGGGCTTAACCCAACAGTATCTGGTCACTCTGGCACTATCCAGGGGTGGATTGAAGATACTAGAAACAAGACAGGGACAATGGACTGTTGTGAGCTACCCTCTGTGGGGGAGATATCTGTGGAAGGACATCTGGGACACCTGCCAGCAGGGACAGGTAACTGTGTATCATATCCCTGCCCACTCCTCTAACACCCCTCTTGGGAATTTTGAGGCAGATGCCTTTGCAAAGATCCGGAGCCACACCATTGAGACCTGAGAAGCAGCAGAGTGGCTCCACAGGAAAAGTGGACATTGTGGCTACCAAATCCTGTGGCAGCAGTTCCAGCTACCTGTCACTCGCCAGCAGCTTGTGGACATCACCCACGAGTGTCGATGGCTGCGACAATTACCTCATCAGATGGGACATATTGGCTGAGCAAAAACTCTAGTAGCATGAAGACAAGTGAGTTTATTGGTCCCTTCCCACTGTCAGAAGGGGCAAAGTATGCTTTCACTGCTACAGACCCTGCCACGGAACTCTGGTAACCAGCCGGCTACTATTTGCTGCCTAGAAAATGTAAGTGCCTATGCGGGGTGCCAGCCCAGTTTGACAGTGACCAAGGAACTCTGTTTACCATCACCTCACAGTCTTGGCCTATGGGCCAGGATATTATCTGGACTTTCCTTCTACCTTACAACCCTTTCTTAGAGAAAGGATGAATGACCTTTTAAAGGAACAAATAGAAGGCGACCTTGGATCTTTACAACAATGGACTAAAAGACTGTATCCAGCCTTGACCCAATTAAAATTAGCATCCCTCCTCCAGTTGAAATGCTAACAGCAGGACCTATGCAAGCATTGAGAATACAAGTTACAGGGGCTGCAGCCCTGCAGCTCAAAAAGGAAAGTAATAATAATCTGTTTTGCCTATGCCTCCATCCAAACTGTGGAAAATGAGGTCCTTTGGCCATGGTACTGGCCTATGCAGCTTCGCTGGTTGGGTATCTTTAGCCCATGGGGAAGAGGGTTCATCCAAAACATTGTTATAAAACCACAGTTTGTTCAAAAATGCCAGTGAAAGTCTTTATTAATAATCTGAGGTCTCCTATTCCTGCTGGGACCTTATGTGTATCTGTGTGGACTCTTCTGATCCTAAACTAGTTTCTAATGTCACTAAGGAAATCTGTAATATGGGCTGGTTACTCCCTGAATTGTGTAATTTCACCATCAAGCATTAATGTTCAATGTTGTGTACATGTTACTCCTATTATTCTGTTGTCTTTTATTTTGTTGTTGTGGAATCTGGGTGCAATATTCCAATGCCCTAACTACCCAGGTGGTAACATGGAAGAGCTGTGTGTAGAATTGAAGGTGGAAAGGGCATTGGGATGGAGTGAGGAGTTGATGTAAATGCGCATTCCCCCTCCTCCTCCTTCCTGTTGATTAGAAGTGGGGGAAGGGATGGGGTGCACCTGCCAGCAGCCTGGTCCTTGAAGATAAAAGCAAAGATGTGGTGAGAATATTCTGATGTTGGCATTCAGGAACTGGGTCCGTGAAAACGGTGCCGTGGATGAGAAAGAAACAGAGAAGAAAAAACTGGGATCAGGGGACTCTCCATCCGATATGGAGAGAAAAGCCCAGCCACATCATAAAGAGTAGCTTTTATTTTGGCTTTAGAACAAAGAAAATATAAATGTGCATATGCAAAGGCAATAGATAACTTGACAGTTTATATTTTACTAAAATAAGCAATCCTTAAAAGTTAATGGCTCAGTTCTTCTTAACATTCCTGCAAGTCGCAGACATTGTAAATCTTATTAGCTCAGACTGTTTCCCCACCCAGCTCCTATTAGCATGAGACCGGAGGGCTTGTCTCTTACATTCCAAGGTGACCTGCTTTCTGTCAGTAGTCATGGCCTTTAATTGCAACTCCATCATTCTGAGAATTGCATACACTAGCATATTTCTGTAGCATTTCTGTAGCTGTTTTGGGCACTGCCCCCTTTCCCCCTGCTGTAATACTTTTATAAGCCCCCACTCCCCAAGGAGTGGTGTGGTACCTCCCAACTGGCTGCTGTTGGGTCCTGTAAGTATTAAAGGCATGTCTACAACTGCTGGCTTCCCAATATTCTTTGTATATTGAAACATTTGGTCAACCTGCCTGGGCTTGACCTCCTGCGGTGCAGTATGATTCTGGGAATTTGTCCATTTCATCTGTGTTGTCCAGTTTATTGGTTTACAGTTGTTCAAAGTATCCTCTTATGTTCCCTATTATTTCTGCAGGGTTAGTGGCAATGTGCCCCCTCTCATTTATGATTATATTTATTTGTGTCATCTCTTTTTGTCATAGCTAAGGATTTATACAGTTTGTTGATCTTATTGAAGAATCAAAATTTTCTTTCTTTCTTTTTTTTTTTTTCCCTCAATTTCATTTATTTCTGCTCTAGTCTTTGTTATTTCTTTCCTTCTACTTGCTTTGGGATCAATTTATTTTTCTTTTTCTAGTATCTCAAAATATGCAGTTAAATCTTAGATTTTGACTCTTTTCTCTATTTTAACATACTCATTTAGAACTATATATTTCCTTGCAGCACTGCCTTCACTATATCCCATTGGTTTGAATATGTTGTATTCTCATTTTCATTCATGTCAATATATTTACTGAATTCTCTTGCAATTTCTTCTTTGACCCACCAATTATTTAATCTCCACCTTTTTGTGAATTTCCCTTTTTCCAACTGTTACTGATTTCCAGCTTCATTCCATTTTGACAAGAGAAAGCCCTTCATATAATTTGAATTGTTTCGAATTTATTGAAACCTATGGTGTACCCAACATATTGTCTATCATCAAGAGGGATCCATGAGCACTTTAGAAGAATATATACCCTGCTCTTCTGTGGTGTAAGGCTGTATAGATTTCTTTTAGATCTAGCTCATTTATCATAGCATTCAGACTCTCTGTTTCTTATTTATCCTTTGTCTAGGTATTTAAGTGCTGAAAATGGTGTATTGAAGTCTCCAACTATCATTGTAGATAGGTCTATCTCTCCTTTCTGTTTT
>JAQZBX010057665.1:0-17910 GCA_029593785.1 Cabassous unicinctus
TTTTTTTTTTTTTATATACATTTTTTAAATTTTTTTAAAAGATACTTAGATTACATAAATGTTACACAAAAAATATAGGGATTCCCATATGCCCCACACCCTCCCACATAAACACCCTTCATTAGTGTGGCACATTCATTGAAGTGATAAACACATCCTGGGGCTTTGCCACAGAGCATGGACCATAGTTCACATTGTAGACCACACTCTCCCACACAGTTCTGCATGTTACGTGATGATATAAAATGGCCTATATCTGTCATTGCAATGTCATTCAGGATAATTCCCAAGTCCTGAAAAAGCCCCCGTATTACAATCGTTTTTCCCTCTCCTTGCCTTTAGAGCCTCCAGTGGTCCCTGGCTCCACATCAATGTAATTTCTTCCATTGCTAGAATCACAATAAGTCTATAGTAGAATACAAAGTAAGTCCACTCTATTCCATAGTTCTTTCCCCAATCCTGAGGATTCTGGGTGGTGATGTCCATTACTACCAAGCACCAACTAGCAATGCAACTGGAAAAACACCTTGAATAAAAGGGGGAAAAGGTAAAGACAAATGAGTTTATATGGCTAAGAGACTTCAAAGTGAATCAGGTGATCATCCCAGAAGTAACACTTATGCATGTCTCAGCAGGATCTCATAGGCTACCAAAGTGGATACTACCCCATATAGTGGGCTCCTGAGGGCTCTGGAGACACCCAGGTCCTATGGTCAGGGAGATAGCTCCAGAGTTTGCTGCCTTGCCACTGGGCCCTACTTTGGAGTTTGTGCGCCTGAGAGTGACAGAGTTGAAATCCATCATCTCTTTAGTTTCTTTTGGCTCGAGATTTATGTCTCTGGAAGTTCATGTACTGAAATCTAGGACGAGACTGCAGCTAGTGTCTCTTATTTTCCAGGTAGTCCATAAATTAGGAGTGGTACAGGACAGTACAACCACTGGGGGCAGCAGCTCTGAGATCACAACCACAACCTTGGCTTGTTACACTGAGAGAAATTGCCTATCACTAAGTACACTGGAAACAAGATGCGACTATACAAAAGGAAGGTGACAGGGAGGGCTAAATTAATTAAATGATATAATTTTGAAATATTTATTTACTATTTTTCAATAGGTTTTTATTATATTGGTGGATATATGAATTAATTCTATTCAACAACTATTTTCAAAAATACAAGCATTTCTAAAAAATACAAGTAACATATCATACACATCAAAGTAAAATAAATTTTTTTTATATTATGTAAACATAAAAATAATTTAAATGGAATAATTATTCTTGTTATACCTTCACACACAATAATACAATACAAGGGCATGGGTATTTTTCTGAAGAATGATTTTTTTGAATATGTTTTATTTTTTATGTTTTTTTCATAAAATTGATTGCAATCTTCTTCAAAGATACATTTTATAGTTAATAAGTTTGAAATTCTTGGCAACTGCAATTGACTTTTCTTTATAGACAGTTGTATTTTCAATTGAGGAAACACCACAGATACTGAAGTACCTGGTAAAGTCAGAGCAAATTTGGTTGGGCAGAATTTTATATTATTGTTTCATATCAAAGTGTATAAATATGTTAGCCTCAATATTTTCACATATACTGTCTTTTTGCCTCTATTTCTTCAATATTATTTCTATCAAATAAAACTTGCGATGTTGTCTACAAAATTTGAAGGCCATGTCAATGTAGTTCCATTCCAGTATGGAATATAAATTTACTTAAATAAAAAAAGGGAATTCCATCAAAGGATTCTTCCCAGAGGTCAAAATATTTCAAAGTGTAATTATAGAATTTTAAAATTAAATCTTTTGTGGCTTCTTTCTCATCATTTAATTTATTCAGTCCTTCTTTTTCTTTTGTGGGGCTAAATTCCAGCATCCTTCTGTTTTTAAGGTTTTCTTTCAATTCTTACAATTTGTTGCACCTCAAAACTGCGGTTGTTTGGTGTTCCATTGGTTGAACATTTTGCAGCTTATTTCAAATAAAATGCAACCCTAATTTAGAGGACTACTTTTTTTAAAAAAAGTTCATACTATTGTAGGATGTTTTGGTTGATTTACAAAGTATTCTGCAGAATTGAAAACATTTTTGAAATCTGATGGTGATAGACTGCAAAGGAAACATCCTCTGCCCTTAATGAAGTTTTCTTTTTTTAAAAAATTCCACATGAATTTTGTAACAAAAATTTTATAATTTAACTACTTTAAATACAGCTTCTATTTTGGCTGGTAGACTTTCATAGCTTATTTGGACACAATTATGAATATGTGCATCACAAAATTCCAAGTAGAATTCTACTCCATAAGTTTCTTAATTTAATTAGAATAGAACATTGTTTTACCACAATATTGTGCTCTATCAAAATTTGTATCATATCATTACTGTAAAAACAAGTAACTACCTTCAGAATTGAACCTTTTACCCAGATTTACAGTAGCATTTACAATTATGTAAATTTCCTCCCCAAACAGAATGATATTTAAAAAGAATTATTTGAAGCATCTCATGGCACTGATGTAAAACTGACATCATCTTAGTGAAGTTCTCCAGCTAAAAGAGCCAACACTTTTACTAGCTCTCACTTTGCCTTTCACACATACACAAGAAAATATGAAATAAAAATAAGTGAACTTAATTTAGAAAAATACTCACTTGATCCAAATGAAAAGTCATCCTTCCCAGATTGTAAATGAACTTTCTGCAGCTGTACTTGTTAAATTGCCATCTTTGGGAATAGTCTTCTTAAAATAACTACTCACTTTTGAATTAGATACTGATGCTTCTTCAGAATAGTTGTGTCTGCCAGTGATATGAGGTAGATGGTTAATATAAACCAATAATTTGTGCAATTTAAACCTTCATCACCAAGTTTCTTAGGAAATATAAATTCAGTGTTTAATGTTTCATCAAAAGTGCAATTTTTAAAACTCATTGTTTTGTACAGGACAAAATAAGACAAAGTATTACTAAACAATAAAATAAATACATAGTTGTGGATTTATATCATATAATAAATAATAAAATCACTGACCAAAAGTGTTCTGACTGCTATCTCTGTGATCTATGGCAGGACAGTCCAGTTGATATTTCCTGCACATATTTCATGCATTCCAGGCCTATAGTGATTTCACTGATTCCCACTGACTCACTGACTTCATGTAACTCACAGGATATGTGATTGGTGCCTGCCCTGGTCGCAGCACAACTGGCTGCTGGTACACCGTATGGCGAGAAGGGGAAGAAATACTGAATAGTTACTCCCATTACTGTCTGCCACTAGAGGAGTTAGCTGTTCCTAGCCACTTAAGCTGAGCCCACTTCTTTTTACTCACTTGCATGCTATTTGTGACAGAGAGGTGCTGATAACATATGCCTGGAAAGGGAAAAGAAAAGTAGGTTGGGTTATCACTTGTCTTTCAGTCTTTCAGATTTAAATATGTGTTAATCAGAACTCTATTTACTGCATACTCTTAGACAAGACCCAAACAGAGGCTGGGGGTACCAACTGAAAATTACCACACACATCCTAGTTTATTTTAATGCTTTGTTAAAAAATAAAAAATGTAGGATGAATGCTAAACTGTGCAGGATCTGGGACAAGTCTAAACTAGGAGTGTCCCAGGCAAACTAGCATATAGGGTCACCCTAATAATAGAGATAATTTTCAATTGTGGAAGTTTAAAAGCATTCAGTGTTGGTGATTAAATAGAGGGTTAGAAATGTATAAATGCATTTTACCTAGCCAAATACAAAAATTAACAGAAAAGTACAAATATAGGACAAGTAACTAGTTACAGTTGAATCCCCATGGTTCTCAGCCTCTCTTTTGTGTGTTCAAGATACAGGTTCGAATACTAACTGAGTGAGCAATTACAAAGCAGACTGCTACAGTGGAGCAGGGTCTCACTGTGTCTGTTAAGTCATTCACAGTGACGGCCCTATCCACCCTATCCACTCGGTTGCCTTCAGCACTGTGTTGTTTTTTTTTTTTTTTAAAGATTCATTTTATTTATTTATTTTCCCCCACCCCTTCATTGTTTGTGCTCGTTGTCTGTTTGTTGTATGCTCCTTCGTTGTGTTCTTCTTCGCTGTGTGCTCGGGAACTGAACCTGGGACCTCTGATGAGGAAAGGAGCCACCTCTGCTCTCTGCTTTGTTGTGTCTCTCATTATGTTTTCTTCCTTGTGTCTCTTGCTGCATCAACTCTCCACGCCAGCCCATTGTGTCAGCTCGCTGTCTTGCTCGTCTTCTTTAGGAGGCACGGGGAACCGAACCTGGAACCTCCCATGTGGTAGGCGGAGCTCTATCGCAGAGCCACATCCACTTCCCCTGTGTTGCTTTTTGAGTGCAGCTGTTTACTGCCCTGGCTGTGCTTGTGCTCTCTAAATACCCCTGAGGCAGCGTCCTCATGTTCTCCAGTAAACATACAATCTTTCTTTGGTGCCTGCTTGGCTAGGTGCTAAGGCTTTCCTCCAGTTGATCTTATATCCTGTTTCCTTTACACTAAGGCTCCATCTGACATGCATCTTCATAATGTGCGCATACCATGTAGCAAAAATAACCTAACCCATTGATACACACTTGCTGATATATGATAAGAAGAACTGGAGATTCAGTCTGAGTTGACTGGAGCACCCCCAAATTTCAGTCCTCTTCTTCCTTAGCCCCGTCTAAAACAAATTTTCATCATTGGCACCAACCTTATACACAGCCAGAGGGAATTTATTTTTTCTTGGATGTCTACTTCACCTGCGGGAGTAAAGTAAACAGTTGTGATAAAACTGGCATTATGATAGCTATTCTACTAGAGACTTTTCTGATTCCTGCTCATTCATAATCTCAGAGTTTATAAACTAAGTCAATAGTTGTTATGTTTTCTTGTAGGTGGCAGCAGTTTTAGGGGAGTTCCCCATACCTTTTTCTTTCAGAAGTGTTTGTACCAATGACCCATAGAAGTGACTTTGTAAATCACTCAAGCTCTCAGCCTTTGTTTGCTAGGTCACACCAAACTTGCGAACAACCAAGGACAACCAATATATTGTCACAATTCCTCCACTTCATTCATTCATCCATTTATTCATTTATTCATTCATCATGCAACCTTCTTCAATTATTAATTGTGTACCTAACACATGCCAGTCACTGTGCTAATGCACAGGGTACAAATATGAATAAACTACAGCCCTCAGGGAGAGTTAGACTAGTTGGAGATATAGGGAGGGAGCCAAAAAGTTTTACAGAGTATGCCATTGCTATGATCATGGAATATATAAGGTATAATGGGCAAATGGAGGAAAATTCCTAGATCTGTCGGGGAACGCTCAAAGAGTGGATGAATACCTGAGCTAAGGATTTTGCCAAATTTGGTGGATTGGAAATGGTGAGTGGGAGGCCATTCCAAGCAGAGTCCACAGTCAAATGTGAAGTTATACATATAAGCAGGAGGGAGCCGACTTTGGGGTTCTGATGATCTGTTCCTTCTATATGGAACATTTATTCCCACCCCACACCATACCTTAATGTGGTAATACAATTTCATCCCTCAGATTACTTCATCCAATAGTCCTTCCATGACATACAAAGTCCGCTTTGGAGGGCTTTTTTATATGCTTCCATGGCATCCCAAACATCTTTTAACAGTAAAAAATAAATTCAAGTTTTCAAATGCTAGATTCACCCATAAATTCTAAGTTCCTGGAGGACAGGGTCTAGAAGATCATCTGAGCTAAATGGCATAGGCAAAAGTATAAAATAAATACTCAGCATTTATTGAAAAAATGAATGGGTAAATAAATGTATAAAGTTGGACGATGTAAATTGAGAAGTTATGTTTTCCCAAAGCCAACATTCTTTTAGAATCTATCAGCTTCCACTTTTAATTTTTTAGCCCTCCTTTCTCATAAAACGTGGTGCCTGTTTTTCAAAGGACATTTACAAGTGTTTTTCTAGTTATGCTTATGATCTTAAACTGAGACCTTTCCCTCATAAGATGTCATCAAAGTGATAACTTGAAAGGAGACAAAACATTCAACACTAACAGCAAAAGTGAGGGGAGGTAGGTTCATCAGATGAGGGATTTCAGCCCATCAGACGAGATGGATGGAAGCACGTTAACAGATGAAAGACAGTGGGGGAAGCTGCTCAGCTGGAACATTTGCTGGATGAGGCTGCAGTGGAGGTGAGGTTGGCGTGCCTGTGAAAATCTGGGCATGTCTGTAACTTGGTTCAGTAAATAAGGAAGACAGAAGAGGGAAGAGTAACTTCAAAAAGGAAGATTAATCCATGATTTATCTCTGGAAAGCTATTCCAGTTGCATCAACCTTCTTCTTTCATAACCTGTCCACAGAGTGACAGGCAAACTGGTATTACTCTCTATGGAGAAAGCTAGATGTTTTTCTCTAAAGATGAACTTATTGAGAATAACCAAGGCTTCTGGTATGGGAGTGGTGGCCCAGAGCAGAGGCTTTCTTATTCTGGCACCCGGGGAGTTTATTCCGGCACCAGGGGAGTCACCTGCTGACCCTCCCATCTTAATTCCAGGTAACCTAGAGTTAAGCTGCTGGTAGATAAGCACACTCATGTCCAAAGGGATCCCCAGTCAGTCTTCCCTGTTGGGAGAACCATAACCACACACTGTAGATGAAATCCACTGAGCAACTCAGAATAATCAGCCCACTCCTCCATTCCTTAATATAAATGGACAAACAAGGATAATCAGAACATGAAGAAAACAACAGCATGAAAGAAAATGGCCAAGGTAAAAAAGAAGAGCTGATTCCAGAGGAAAAGGGATTATTTAGGAACAAAAGAAGAAAGTATACTCTGTAAAAGGAATAAGCAAGGGACAGTATTGTGCTCACAGAAAAAGAAAATTTGGTTATTATGACAAAGACTGCTAATGGTCATAAACTGAGCACAAAATTTGCACTCCTCCTTCAAAGGTATATAGTCATTATGGGGAAGCAGCTACAGTGCTCCCCAACTTGTCTCTAAATGGGGCTATTTTCACCAATAGAATGTGAGCAGCAGTAATGTTTAACACATCAAGGCCATTGAAAATGAGATTTGCTCCCTTTTTTCCCCTTCTTCTAGTTGTATGCAGGGGTCTGTGCAGCCTTGGGTCATGGCAGAGCCAGAAGACGGAAGGAGTGGGAATCCCTGAATCTTCCTATGTGAAAGAGCTGCCTGTTAACCCAGGACACCTGTGTTTAAACAGTTATAAGAACAAGAAGTGAATTTTTATTGAGGTAATCCACTGAAAATTTGTGGTTTACTTATTACAAGAGCAGATAAAGTTGCCCTAACTAACAGAACTGGTAAGGTTAAAATATTTAATAGAAAAGTGGGAAGATAAATTGAAGAAATCTCCTAGAATCTAGAACAATTAGTGAAAGAAATAGAAAATTTGAGAAACTATAGGTGCCATATGGAATTGATTTGGAAGCTCTAAGAGCTAATAAGAATTTCAGAGAGACAATATAGAAAATGGAGGGGAGAAAATTATCAAAGTTATACTTTAAAAATTTCCTATTGCTAAAGATTGAGTTTTCATATTAGAAGGAATCAGTGAGGACTGAATGGCATTAAAAAATTAAAAGACCAAACTTAGACATATACTTGCACAATTTCAGAACATTAAGGTTAGAAAGAAGATTCTAAAAGCCAATGAATGAAAAAGCAGATTATATACAAGGGAAAAGAGTCAGACTGGCTTTGGATTTCTCAGCAACAGCTCTGTAAACTAAGAGGCAATGGAGAAATGACTTCAATGTTTAAGGAAAAACACTTTTCAACCTTGATTTCTAATCTAGACCTAGTCAACTATCAATAAATTGTGATGGCAAAAGAAGGATAATAAACATTCAAGACCTTAGACCATTGCCCCTTGGGTAAGCTTTCTGAGTAAGTTATTGACTAGTAAATTGAGGGAATCAAAGAAGGGGATGATGTGGGATCCTGGAATCAGGGAATGTGATATGAGAAAGTTCTAGGGAAAGTTCCTAGAGAGCAAATGGTGAAGGTTGAAGCAGGAGTTTGAGGGTACTGGAGGTATGTCCTTTGGGATAAAAGGGGATTTCATGCAATAGATACAATTTAAGTACTGTATAAAAAAGTGAATATGGTGAAGCTACATTATTGTCAACAAACAAAGGAAAGGAGAATTTGAGACCTATCAGGTACTAATTTAGAGAGGGCATGGTCCAAATATGAACCTAGCTAAAAGGTAACATGATCTTGATCAACTATTGGGCTATAAAAAAAGACAATCCAATTAACCTTGATGCTAAGAACATTCTTGGAGTGGCACAGAGGTAACAATATCAGACTTTAAAGATGACAATGTAGTCTTCACACACTGCTCAGCTCTGTAGTGACAAATAGTAATATGGTCGTTACAGACATCAACCACATTATATGCACTATAAGAAAGCACAAAATGCTTAATTACAGTTATAGATTATGATGTGGTTATCAACAGTGCAATGTAAGTATGAATGCAAAATATGGAGGTTGGGAAGGGGCAAAGGAAATATACCTGGTGAAAAGTTAAGAGAACTGTCCAAAGTTATTGAAACAAGAAGATGTTAGAGTATATTCTTTAAAAAAAACAAAAAACAAACCCACACATAGATTGACTAAAGGTATTTCTAATGATCAAATATTGATTGGAAGTGGGAAAGGAGAAGTTGAACAGATTGTTTAAGCTGTTGGTGAGCTAACTAGTCAAGCTCTATAGATGAAAAACTGTAAATAATATTTAAAATTGAAGAAATAGTCACATAAGGGTATTAATTGAAGTTATGGAAGTAACCACCAAAAACACTTGAAATACATCGTTAAGATGTAGTTGCCGCTGGGTAGTAGGATTGAGTGGGGGGATGTTGATATTCATTCTAAGGCTTTCCTTACAACTTGACTTTCATAAAATTTTGATTAAAATGAATTTTAAACAGCTTCAAAGAAAAAAGTCTCCAGAGCAAGATACTGAGGTCTCCCAACCTTCTTCCATTCCTATTTCTTCTTTGCCCGCAAAGCTCTGATTGTGTTTATATGGCTCCCATTTCCACATGACTCACAGGCAAATCCTGATTTGTGGTATATGACTTAATCTCAACCAATGAGACTCAAAGAAATTTGGTTGTGAGGTTTCTGGGAAAGGTTTTCTTACTGACAGAAGTAGACACAGAAAGAGATGAGCCCCTTCGAAGTGAGTCGGGAGGTCATCCCAGAGGTAACGCTTATGCACATCTCAGTAGGACCTCATAGGCTTCCAGTGTGGATACACCCCAAACAGAGGGGCTCCTCAGGGCTCTGGAGACACCCAAGTCCTATATCAAGGCGGATAGCCCCAGGGTTTTGCGCCTTATCAGTGAGCCCTACTTTGGAATCCTTGCTCCTGAGTGTGACAGAGTAGGACCCAAATATGTCTTCCCTGCCCATGGTCAATCTGTCCCTTTTATTTAAACCTATATGTGTTGCTGGAGTTTGTAGGTGTACTTCCACAGACCATAGTGTTTGGGCTGTCCATGTGCCAGCTGGACCCAGAATCTCGGTGGTTCTGCAACTCCTACCCTACAGCTCAATGGACTCACCCTGGACACCTGGAGGGGAGATGATGATGGACAACAGCCATCCCAGGGAATGGAGAGAGTCTGCAGCTGCAGGCAGGATAATCCCATCCATCTTATCCATGAGATATAAGCCCCCTCTCACTTGGAGGTGGAGTGGACATCACAATTTCAGACTCCTCAGGATTGGGGAAAGAGCTGTGGACTAGAGTGGACTTACTGGTATTCTGTTATAGACATATTGTGATTCACGCAGTGTATAATTAATATACAACATTAATGTGGAGCCAGTGGCCACCGGACACTTTAGGAGCAGGGAGGGGGAAAAGCAGTTGTAATACAGGGGCTTTTTCGGGACTTGGGAATTGTCCTGAGTGACATTGCAATGACAGATATAGGCCATTTTATATCATCATATAACACACAGAACTGTGTGGGAGAGAGTGTGGTCTACAATGTGAACTATGGTCCATGCTTAGTGGCAAAGCCCCAAGATGTGTATATCCATTGCAGGTGATGTGCCACACTAATGAAGGATGTTTAAGTGGGAGGTTGTGGGAGGAGTGGGAGGTGGGGCATATGGGAATCCCTACAATTTTTGTGTAACATTTATGTAATCTAAGTATCTTTTAAAAAATAAAATTATTATTAAAAAGAAAGAAAGAGATGAGCTCCTTCTTCCACTCAACACTGTTGTATATCTGTGATGCCTGGAAATGATACAGGATGAAACCATCCCACAAATTATGGTGAAGCCAAGAGAATCACAGAGATTCTACAGATCTGAGCCTGGATCTGAGGTAATTAACGTGCCTATTTTTTACACCAGTTCCATAGGGTTTTCTGACATTTGTATTTCAAAGCATGCGATCCTAGACTGACGCTTTCTCTAGAATTTAAAAATCACTGTGCTAAGATAGGTTCTAGCTATTTCAGCTCTTTTCTACCTCAAGGTGACTCGTTTCCAGCTTATTTGGGTCACTCCTTCTGGAATTGGGATCAGGTATTTTTTACTATATCTTGTTTGGTAGCCTTATTTCCCAGTTCCTGGGCTCAAATTTCAGACCACAAATCCTCCTTAACATTTCTCCTACACAGTTTAGCAATCTTCATGCAAAGAGAATTCCCAATGACCATGCTGATTTTTCAGATTTCCTGACCCAGGTATGTAGATTAGCCTCCTAGTGTGACCCCACCTCTGGCTTTCTCAAAGCTCACAAAACACTAGTCTCTCAGTGCTCCAGGTTAAAAATGGTTCTGTGGATAACATTCCTCCCATTTTCCTCTCTTGGAGAGTCACACAGTATATTAGCATATTAAGAGCTCCCAGAACCGTTGCAGTAAAAAAAACCTGATTAACTTTTATTTAACCCAGTGTTTCCTAAACGTAATTGACCAAAGGACCCCTCTCCCTTCCTATTTTTTTTTTTTCCTGTTAACACCTTTTAACATACCAAGGAATTAGTTTTCTTAGAACTCATTTTGACAAGAGCTGATCTAGCATCAAAGCCAATAGAGAGAGTGGCATGTGTGACCATTGCATGTTTTATCTGTGACATGATTTTAGATGGTAAACCATTGCATGTCAGTTCAGTTTCCTCTATATTGTATTTGGAAGAGACAGCCATTTGGCAAGTCCCTGTACTGAGAATGCCTGTCCCCAGGACCTGGTGTTATCATTATGGTCAAGCAAAAAGAATGGGCTCAGAGAGTTCTGTGTGTCTTGAGCAGTATATGAAGATGTATAAAAATGACATGAAATCATGTTAAGCAACTGCAAACAGAGTGAAAATGACATAGGTGTCAAGAGAGTAAGAATAAATCGGTGTCCAGAACAATAAGCATATGGAAGCTTAATAAATATTTTTGGTGGTGATGTGTGGATGTTTCAAAACAGAGAAGCTCAGATGCATGGGATCCCAAGGCGGTGGCAGGGAGGTAAGGGGACATTGGGACTCTGACAATGAGGAAATCAATGGTGAGCTTGCTCTTGTGTTAGAATGAGTCTCTTGGTCTCTGCCTTTTGTCAACTCTGCTGCCTTGTGTCTCCCCATAGTATGCAGAAGGAGAGAGCTGTGTGTAGAACATCTGGTTAATGGAGGAGATAGGATGCTCTGGTTTTTCCTCTTCCTTTGTAGCTGACTTTTAAATGGGAAGTTTAAGTGGCAGTTAGAGTGATGATTTTAAATCAGATGGATTTGTGTTTGAATCCAGCTCTGCCAATTACGTGCTAGTAATTGGATAGCTAAGTTTCCTTTCAAGCCTCAGTGTACTTGGCTGTAAAATGGGTCTAACATCTTTGTCATCATGACAGTATGAGGATTAAATAAAATAATGCATATTAAGTACCCAGTATAAGGCCAAACACAGAGTACTCAGTAAATAGTGACAGTTATCAGTAGTTCACGTGGTATTTCCCAACTAAACTGCTTCCTGAAGGCATGGTCTCTATGTCTTTAATCTTTGCATCCTAAGGCATGGAGCCTTCAACATACTGCACAGCAATTATTTGTTCATTGATAATCTAAGATTATGTTGATATAGCTTAAAGGAAAATATGGGCAATTATCCGTTTAACCTGGAAAATTTGTCTCCCAAATGAAATTTTTGTTATCGTCTAATTTGGTTATCTACCCAAATTAATGCTTAAATAATTGCTACATCTATCATTCTTGAAGACTGATATTGGTGCTTTTGACTCCTACTCCATGTAAACAGATCCATTTCTTTGTTTTCCATAATTTAGAAGCTGCTTTCCTATCCTTTGCCTTCACAGGCTGGGGGCATAAGCGTCAAGTTTTGGGTAAGGAGGCAGAGTCTTGCAGTTGGAATGCAATTATTTATTGAAGTGCACGGTTACCTTTTCAGCATCTCACCCCACTCTGTCCATGTGGTCCAGCCTAGGTTGGCCGGAATGTATTCATGAAGAGCTCAAAAGGCAGTCCTTCACCTGGATAGTCACATATCCGCAAAACAGGCAACATGTAGAAAAACACATCTGAGTGATTGACTGCATTTTTCACTTTCAGCTGGACTCTTGCATGTCTCAAAGAAAGGGGCCCTGGGGACTTGCAAAGCAGCAATCGATGCTGCTGCTGACATGCCTAGCCCTCAGGGGAGTGGCAAGGGAGCTGCGTGGCAGGAAGGGAGCTTTCTTGGGAGTCTCTAGGATTCTTCTGCCTGCCAATCACAGTAGCAACCAACTTGGCACCAACCACCCCCACCCGGAAAAGCTTAATGGTCACATGCTGAGTTAAAAACACAGTTTCAGGGAAGGCATTAACATTCTGAGCTCAGCTGTGTCATCTCAGTTGCCATAGCAATTCTGGGAAATATATTTTGTGTCCAATGGTTATTTCTCCACACTAATGAAATGGACATTTTTCTTTAGTGAATTGAATCAAAACTAATTGAGTAGTAATCAGTACAGACCCCGAAGTTCACAGAAATGCAGTCTGACTAGTGCTTTGTAGAAATGCAGAAACCATTAACTATCTTCAAATGAGATTTTTTAATTAGTGGAATCTTAGCAACCTATTACGGGCGGGTGTGAGTGTTATCACACATAAAGCCCCTCATTTGTTTAGTGCTGGGAGGGGAAATGTATTTTCAATTAATTCAAGGGCTGATAGCATTCTATGATTTGTTGTGCCCTTTCCCCAACAAATATCCCAAACTGATGTGTGCTTCTAGACTGACTTTTTAAAAATACCATTCATAATTTGGATTTTCAGATGTTTTCAGAAGGGAATGGTTTTTGCTGAGACCAGCTGTTCCTGAATCCCACTGAACAGTGGAGAACAAAAAGTGATTTTGTTGTTGTTGTTTCTATATATCTTAGAGCCAAAACTTCAAATCTCAGTGTGATGAAAGAAGCTACATAAAGATGGCTAGAAGCCATAGTGTCATTAACTTTGTCCTAGGATGCATCTGCAGATTCTTTGGTTACCCGAATAGTCCTATTTGTTCCAATTTGGATCACAGGCATAAAAAAGTACAGGTACAAATGAAATCCCTGTCTATTCATTAATATTTGCCTTCCAAGAACACAACATTATGTATTATTAGAAATAGATCTTCATCTCCTTTTTCAAAAATCACTTACAGCAAAGAGACATTTGGCTATGTGAAAATGAGAGTTCCTTCACTTCATGTGATAGACTGGAAAAATTTGCAAAATCTTTAAGGCAGCTGTCTTGTCAGTTGTGGTCCAACAGTAGGCTAGGGATGGCTAAATGAGTTCCTAATTTCAGATGTCTTGAGTCTCTTATTTGGGGAGTCTGTGCATGCTGGGATCATCTGAGCTCCTTTTGTCTTCTGAGTCCTCCCAATGTCACATGGCTTTGGGGAGCCAGGAGTGTCAATGACTCTTCCCCTCTGTTTTCTAACATGTATCTGGAGAGTAGTCAGAGAAGATCAACAGAAGGTACAGGCTCCTGAAGTTGGTGTGAGCACCTCAGTAGTTGCCTTTCTGAGTTCAGAGAGGTAGGGTTTAAAGAAACTTTAAGTCTAAGAACAGCTGTTACCAGTAGAAAGACCCTCTTGATCCGGCACCACAAAGGACAAACATGTCTCTCAGTGAGAAGGTGATTTGTTGCAAATGCACGAGCAAGGAACTGGGGGAATCTTCCCAAAACCAGTTCAAAGTGAAAATAGGAGCTAGGGTTTCTATAGGCAAAAAAAGAAAAGGGCTAGTTGAGAAGAAAAACATGTAAAAACAAAAAACAAGTGATGCCAGGGGTCTTGTGAGGAGGGTAGGTGCAATTTTTCAGTCCTATGTTGTTTCAAGCATGTTCAACTTGTCCTTGGTTTCAGTGGCTAATAAACCACAGTTTAGATATTATTGTGCAGGTGTAAGATCTCCCTGGCTCCTTTCTCAGCCAACCACTCAAGGATATCTGGTTTTTGTCTGTGAGAAAAGTTACAGATTTGCACCATTCTGCCTGGGTTTACTTTGAGATATATTCTTATTCCTCTAAACAAAAACTGAGAAGGTCTGGTTAATATCTTCAGGGAATTAAGTACAAAGAGTAAACTTCTAAAATTAGATTAATAGAAAACCAGTTCAATTGGTGTATTAGACTTTTCAAAGCTGCTTAAGTGAAGAAATTTTTAGTAAGCACATTTTCCAGCCATCAAAACTGCACCCCTACATTTGGCAAATGGATAAACAATTGAGTCATTTCCCTGGCACTAGGTATCTAACGCCTCTAACCAACACTAAATTCACATTAAAAATGGATTGTGCCATAATTTTTAGAAGAGTCAGACCTGATGGCACATATTAGCATTTCCTGGAAGTGAGATAAAGCTGCCTGGAGTCGTCTCTCAGCTGGTTGGCAGGACGAGGTGGGGAGGAGGAAGCCAACAGGGTGAGAGAACAAGGGCTCACCTCTTCTACACACCTTCCTCTTTTATAGCCTGTGGGTCTCAGGGTGGGAGAAGACTCTGTCTGCTATCTCCAGAGCAATGTAAGTACATCACAGTGGGATTAGGGGATTGAAAGGCAAAATGCCAAGTTTGGAGGAGTTGGGGACAATAGAGACAGGGTGGGCTTTCGCTAGAAATAAACACAATAAGGTGGTAGGGCAATACAGGAGAGTGGATTTATGGCTTATGACAGTCCTAAAATATCTTTATTTAATAATGAAAACTTCATTATCCGGGCCTGGGTAGAAGCGTTGCCGTGGGTCCTCTGAGGATCCCAGCAAAGATCTTTCATCTTGACAGAAGTTCTAAATTACAACATTAGTGTTCTAACCGAGAGGCTGTTATTGCCTATTTGGTCTGTCCAGGGAAATGAGACACACATTGCTGGAGAGTGGGTTATTGAAATCTAATAGCTTGGAATATTAAAAATGGGGGCTGGGTTGGGGGGAGGTGGCTCTCTCTCCCCATGAACTGGGGATAAATTAAATGATAGACCTGGGGATGTTTACCAAAGTTTCATTATTTTTCGGTGGGAAGAAAAAAAAAAAAAAGAAATTCATCTTTATTACGGCGAAAGCCATTATTACGTTTCACATCATTAAAAACCAACGTAAGGAGACCCTTAAAGCTAATTTTCAGACCAACTACATGAACCTATTATGGTTTTATTTTCATCCCAGGTGCCTCTGCCTCCTTTTCAGCCACACAGCCTGACCTCCAAAAAAGTGTTTGGTCTTCGGATGTTTCAAAGACAATTAGGTCTAACTGGCTCCCAGTGTTTGACTAACGATCAGAACAGATAGCTCTCCAGATCACAGTTCAATTTCCACTCCTTCTGGCGGGGCTGGAAAATGGCCGACCCGGGCCGGTGGAATCAGAACAGGGCCCCGTGGGCGAGCAGAGGGCTTTGCACCCCTGTATTCCCTCTTCCTCCCTGTTTCCTCCCCCCTCCAACACGCACACATATTCATTTTCACTTTCTGCTGGCTGGTCTCTAAAAGCAGTCTCAGGAAATGGTAGGCTAGGCAGTTGCCTAGTAGTATGATGATAACAATAAAAGAGCTGGGCACTTTGTTAAGTGCCTCAAGTGTAAGATCTTATTTAAGCTTTATACTCGCCTTCTAAGGTTAGCACTATTACTATCCCACCTTTCAGTTGAGGAAGCTGGTGCTCAGAGAGATTAAGTAACTGAGCCAAGATCACACAGTTAATATGTTGCAGCCCTGGGCCCTGAACTCAAGCCTTCTGATTCAAAAACCCAGACGTGCTGTTAAAAGTTGTGCTGAATCACCTCCTATGCCCTAGTGCTACAAGTTTCCTCCCTCCAGAATCCGGCTTGCCTCAGGAAGCATCCAAGATCAGCCACTCCTTTTCCTTAAGAAAGAAGTTGGAGATTCCTTGTAAATGGACATGTAGTTCCTGGGGATTGAGTGGCAGGTTTGCTGTGGAACCTTGCTCAGTGATGGCATGTCTTCTGTTTAGCATGGACGATACTGCACAGCCATTTAGTTCTGCCTGTAATACTAAATAAGACACAGCATTGGAAATGTCTTTTAAAGCTACGGTACCACCCAGGGCATTATCCTTCCATGTGAGTCATTATTCTTAGGATGGGTTTTTCAGCTATCAAGGTGCAACTACAAATACCTTTATTGACCAGCAGGTAGAGTCCTGAGGGGGTTCCAGAGCAAGTCAGGTCAGTGTTGCTGGGGAATAGATCAAGAAGAGCCCTGAGTGCAGGGCACAGCTGGTGAGAGGGCACCAGAGAGAAGTGCTGTAGAGGACATCCTTGGCCAGAGGAGAGACGAGCACACGGGCTGTTTGTGTGCAAGTGTGTGCACGCACGTGTGGGATGAGCATGGTTTGTGGAAGGGAAGAGGGATGGAGGGCAAGAAGAAGAAAGGAAGACAGGAAGAAAAGGGTGCACTGAGGATAAAACTTTTCCTTCTTTATTTGGGGCAGGCCCTAGGTGTCTAATCCAGTGGTTTCCAAACCTGGCCAAGTTTCAGAAGGCAGACTTAAGAAGCTCACCCCATGTGCTATTTAAGACTCTGATTTAGTAGGCATTTAGGTTTTTGAAACAGCTTTCCGCATCATGTTCATTGAATTCTCGCTGCAGGGCCTTTCTAACACTGGCTGCTTGGCTCTTCTATTCCACACATCTTGTCCTCTTTTCCTTCCTATAAGACTGCGCCTTCTTAATTCCTATTCACTCTGCAGCTCCCAGTTCACTGTCTCCCTCCAGGGGTGCCTTCCCTTCCCTTATCTAGGTTGAGAAGCCTCCTTTGTTATGCACTCTAGAGAACAGAGTTCTTTTTTCCACAGAGCACTCATTTCATTTTGTAATTATATACTTAGAAGGTAAAACGCCGTGAACGCGAACTCTGTTTATTCCATGGAACACAGATCTCTCCTCAGCACCTAGAACAGACCTGGAATGCAGTGGGTGCTCAACAACATTTGTAATTGTTATTGCTCTCTTAGCTTGCGTGCCCACAGCACCGTTTTGGAGAGTGCATTCCAAGGGAAGCAGTAGTGAGGGTGAAAGGGAGCCCAGGCGGTGATGGAGGAGGAGTGAATACAAGGCATGCCTTGCTGAATAGCCACAGCTTTGTGACAAGTGCAGTTGATTGCTTGGTCTCAGGGATGTTCGGTGGCTTAGAGTTATGTAGCCCAGTAATCTTAATCCATTCCTGTGGGTGAGAACCCTTTGTAAAGGGACCTGTTGATGAAGTTACTTTAGTTAAGGCGTGGCCCCACTGAATCAGGATGGATCTTACTCCTATTACCGGAGTCCTTTTTAAACAGAATGACATCCAGACAAATAGGGAGTAAGCAGCAGGAAGAAGTCAACAGAAACCAGAGAAGCCAGGGGAGGCCGCCACATGTATCTTTTTTTTTTTTT
>JAQZBX010057666.1:0-17909 GCA_029593785.1 Cabassous unicinctus
ATAATCTAAATATCTTTTTAAAAAATGTTTTAAAAAAGAACACTCTGGATAATTAACAAAGTGTGTACCTTTGAGAGTCCTTTCCAGGTAAACACTAGATTTTAGAAGGACATGAAGTTTATGCATGAATACCAAGTGACCTGAAGAAGAACCTTCATTGCTAAGAGGAATTATTGCACAGAACTTCAAGCTATCCATAGGTCATCATTTATTCATGAGTATTGAGTATGATTTTGAATATAAATGCCAAAAAATTGTTAATAAATTTTTCACTCACATGGTCTTTGCAGTATATATCAAAATTTGGAAATGAGGCAGATATTTTGTTTGGAGTAACAGAAAGAATCTTATTTATGTCACAATAAAATAATATAGAACATGATATCTAGTCCTGCACCCATTGCATAAATCCCTAGAAATATGGATGCCAAGATTTCTTATTTAATATGTAGTTGTAAATCATCCAAAACAATTCTTTACTTTAGAAACACAATGTATGACTAAATGGGTTAATTCTTCATATTTAAGTTTATGTCTGCCTAAGGTAGTTTTTTGTTCCATGGAATGTTCATAGAGTCACAGTTTCAGGCTCTGAGGATTTTTTTTTTATTTTAAAGAAATTTTAGTTATATAAATGTTACATAAAAAGTATAGTGATTTCCCATATGTGCCAACCCGAATCTCTACTATACTTTCCTACATTAACAGCATCTTTCATCTCAGGATATAAACACACTATATTCCCCATGGCATGGAACATGACTCCTGGAGATGAGCCACCCTGGCATTGAGGGATTATCTCCAAGTGCCAAGCAGTGATGGATCTAGAAAATGGCCTTGACCAAAAGGGGGGAATATTAAATACAAATGAGTTTTTATGGCTAAGATATTTCAAAGTGAGTCAGGAGGTTAAGCTTATGCATGTCTCAGCAGGTTCTCATTGACTGCTATAGCAAACAGTGCCTCAAACAGCAGGGCTCCTGAGGGCTCTGGAGACATCTAGACATGAATTGCACACACAGCAGACAATCTCAGGAATTCAGCATAAAGTCAGTGGATGTTATTTTAGAATTTATTCCTCCCAGTATAACAGAGTTAGATTCATTTATATTTTCTCTAGAAATGATTCCTCCCCACTTTTTATTTGTACCTATAATTAGCACTATATTTGTTAATCATATGTCCCAGACACCTAAATCTTTAGTCTGTTCATATGCCAGTTGAGACCTTATTCTCAGCAGAGTTGCAATACCTACTCTCCAATTCATTAGACTCACCGAGGGCAACTAACAAGGAGATGATGATGTACAACACCCATAACAAGGAACAGAGAGTGTGTGCAAGTGCAAGCAAGATAGTTCAATCTATATGCCCCATGTGATCTAAGCTCCTCTCAGTTAGAAGCAATTTGGGCATTACCATCCCCAAATCCTCAAGATTGGGGAATGAACGATGGACTAAAGTAGACTTATAATCATTCTATTATAAACTTATTAATATGTCGAGAAAGGGAAGAAATTTTTATCATTGTTATAAAGGCAGTGGCCACTAAAAGTTCTGAGGTGAGGGAGAGGGAAGAATAGGTGTAACGTGGAGGCATGTTTGGGACATTGGAATTGTCCTGCATGACATTGAAATGAAGGATACAGGCCAGTATATATTTTGTCATAACCTCCAAAATTGTGCATGACAGAGTGTAAACTATGACATAAGCTATAGTCCACAGTTAATAATAATGCTTCAATGTGTGTTCATCAATTCTAACAAATGTACCAGGCTTTCAGGATTTGATCCTTTGAATCACAGACAATTATGTCAGCCCCAAGAAAAATGACCATTCTATGGCTTCTTTAGAATGAATCTCTTCAGATTCTTTATGTCTTTATCAGAATGTTGATGATGGATGTCAGCATGGGTATGACCAAGGTGTACATCAACAGGGATGGGGCATATGTATTTGCATAGCAGAAAACTCATGCAGGCACCTTTACGCATACAGCAAAATAAGGAGACAAGAGAAAGGTAAGACACACAATCTGAAAATGCACCACACTTCCCCCAAACTGATATGATTACATGAATGGAGGACAAAAATTTACAATAATAGTAAAAGATCCCAGTGAGGAGCCACCAGCCAAAAGGCTAGCTGCAAAGTGCATAACTATATCATTGATGAAGCCATCTGATTAAAGTCACAAAAATTTGGTTAATTCTGAATGTGTACAAAAAGAAAAGGGACAACACCATTAATCTTTGTATCAAGGAATACAATATACCTATGATTCAGAATACCAAAACCAACTGTATATTTCATGTATTTGATAGGCAAAGAAACTCCATCTCAAGTGTTTAATAAATGTTCCTTGCAGACATTAGTGAAGGAAGACGGTCATAGCCATGGAGAAGAAACACAGGGTAGCAGGGGCCCCAAAGGGGGATAAACGTTTATTCCACCCATCGTCCACCCAAGGTACAAAATTAGCAGGAAAGCTCATTTCTATTTTGGCCACTTCACACATGGGAACCAAATTGCTCAGAGATTAGAGTAAGAATGGAACAGTTACTTTAATCATCCTCTGGGAGAAATAAAATTTTTAAGACCCAGAAATGGTAAATATGCCCAATTGTCTTCTACCTACGGTTTAAGGTTATCAAGGAGAAAGGAATTCAAAAGTGTTTTTAGAAGGAAAGTATGCTTGACAGCACCTCCTTTCTCTTCTTTGTAGCTGAGTTGAATTTCCATCACTCAAGAGAAAACGGACCCAGGGAAAATGTAGTTCAAGGAGGCCATCTGAGCATCTGCTGTGGGAAAGTGATCTGGAGGCAGGCACAACTCTCAGAACATGATCTCTGATGGGACTAGTTGGGTTAACAAAATGATGAATCCATCCACTTAAAGAATGCACACAGTTGTGCAGGTCCCTGTAGCATCTTCTACCTCTCTGGTCTAGAAGACATTTCTAAGCCTTTTCTTCAGTCTGAGCATCTCTCAAGCAATTCTTACACAGCTTTCTTAGATATTTTAATGTAGATATTAAAAGTGCCTCCATACTACCCATTCATGGACTCTCCTGTATTGATAACTTGTAAAATCTTGATCACTCATTCATTGGCACAAGAAACATTTTCTTGGATCCTGTGTAATTAGCACTTGCAAGCACCTCACATACCTTCTAACGTTCAGTTATTTAATATTCTTCTGCCCTGGTTTTCACTTTTGTAATGGGGATAATGGTAGAGCCGATTTCAAAGGGTGATTATGAGGATTAAATTAAAGGAGAAAATGCATGCAAAATCATTTCCAGAGTGTAGAATACCTGCCTGAAACCTATAAATGTTCATTGATGTAATTGGTACACCACTGCAAAAATGTTATCATCTGCTAAATTGAAACAATGGTGATGATAACAAAATAAGCAAATGCATGTCAAACACAGCACAGTGCTTGTGCCATTGTGGTGTGAATATATTTTTAGCTATATTTCATTTATTGAGTATTTACAGATTTCAATTCTTTATTCCAAGAGTTTAATATTTTTCTTAATATTTGAAATTATTTTGCTCTGTTTTCTAAAGATATTTTACAGTATATTTGAATGTTATTGCTTTTTCTCTCTGGCAGCCATATATTTATAGTTTTCTACTAATGAGAACATAGTTTTGAATAATGTATGAAAGAGCTCCGATGATGATGAAAATTTCTGGAACTAGATAGAATTGACAGTAGTACAATATTGTGAATGTCCATAATGACACACTTCAAAGTGTCTACTGAATTTTACAAATTTCCTAGGTATCAACTACCCTCCTAGCAGCCTACTCATTGAAAATAGTATTCAGTTCCAATTTATCATTTCCAAATGTTGAAAAGTTGCTTTTCCAGTACTTACATCTTTTGTTATAGATTGTCTTTTCACTTTATTAAGAGTGTCCTTTGAGATATAAAGATTTTAATTGACAAAATCCATTTTTACCTATTTTTCTTCTTTTAAATATAATTTATATATATATTTTTAAAAAGGTATTTAGACTACATAAATATTACATAAAAAATATAGGGGATTACCATATGCCTTGCTTCCTACAACTCCCACATTTTCCCACATTAACAACATCTTTCATTAGTGTGGTACATTCATTAAAATTAATGAAAACATTTTAAAGCATTGCCACTAAGTATAGATTATATTTACAGTGTAGTTTACACTCTCTCCCACACAAATTTGTAGGTTATGGTAAGATATGCAATGGCCTGTATCTTTCATTTTAATATCATTCAGGAATATCCCCAAGTCCCCAAAATGCCCCCATATTTCACCTGTATTTGCCTCTCCCTGCCCTCAGATCCTCTAATGGCCAATGCCTCCACATGAATGATATAGTTTTTTCCATTGCTAGAATCACAATACGTCTATAGTAGAATACCAGTATGTCTACTTTAGTCTATAGTTTATTCCCCAATCCTGAGGATTCTGGGATGGTGTTGCCCACTCCAACTCTAATTGGGATGAGGCTTTGATCCCATGGGGCAGATGGATGGGAATTTCTTGCTTTCAGTTGTAGACTCTCTAGGTTCCTTGGGATGGTTGTTGTCAATCATTATCTCCATTTTAGTTGTCCTGGGTGAGTCCAATGAAATGGAAAGCAAGTATTGCAACACTGTTGAATTTCATGGACATGAATTTAATTTCATGAACAGTCCAGAGATTAAAATCTATTGGATGTACACCTCCCAACTCCAGCATCAACTTTTTGTTCAAATAAAAGGGACAGAAGAGGCATGTGTAAAGAAGTCACTTCTGAGTCCAACTCTCTTACATTTGGGAACACACACTCCAAAGTAAAGCCACTGGCAAGGCACTAAACTCCATAGCTATCTGCCATGACCATAGGTCCTGGGTGTTTCCGTAACCCTCAGGAACCCTTTTATTTGGGGTAGTATCTACTTTGGCAGTCTATGAGATAAGCTGAGATAAGCATAAATGTTGCCTTCCTGATGAACTCCTGACTCACTTTGAAATCTCTTACCCATAAAAATTCATTTGTCTTTACCTTTTCCTACTTTTATTCAAAGTCTTTTTCCAGTTGCATCACCAGCAGGTGCTTGGTAGTTATCCCTCAGTGCCAGGGATGCTCATCCCCAGGAGTTGTGACCCATGCTGGGGTAAGTAATGCATTTTTTGCTGAGTTTGGCTTAGAAAGAGGTGACATTTGAGCAACTTGGAGGCTTTCAGGAAGTAACTTAAGCACCCTACAACACCAAGCTAAGTTGCAATTTCAGAATCAAAGGCTCACAAGCATAACCATGAATTTCAAGGGCCCATCAATGGAACATCCTTCTCCACTAGTCATTGTTAGTGGATTTAACTAACAACCCTGGCATAGAGAATCTTGGCCTGTGAGAGAGTAGAGTCAGGCATTTGACTAGTTCCATGATGAAAACTATCAAAATTTCAACTCCCCTAAGGGAGCAAGGCAGTAGGAAGCACTTAATGTTTCCAAGAGCCAATTTAGGATCACCTGGGAGAAGGGAGTGGTCTAGAAGAGGGTTGAAAATCAGTTCTGTGTGGTGAATTCAGTCACCAGGACCACATTTGAATTTCAAAAGGGAACTCAACCTGACCAGGAGAGGGGAGGGGGGATCTACTTACACAGCCTGTTGAATCCTGCTACCCTAGAAGAGACAAACATGACCAAGGGAAAGTGACTGTGTAGGTTTCTGAAGAGATAAGTGATCCAATGGGAAATTTTAGGTCAGTAGAGGAAATTCTGCCTTGAATATAAGAGGTCCCTATTTCAATTCCCGGCTCCTCTTAGAATAGTGATCCACCAGGATATCAACTATTCCACTGACACTTTAGGACCTGGAAAACATAGATATTAGAAATTTGATTGCCTTCTCTTGGGTCCCTTATTTTTCATAAAAAAGGTTACTTTAAAAAAAATTAACTTAGTTTACTCGCTAAAACCCACTTAAAACCTGCAAAGAGAAGGCTGCAGGGTAATTGATTGATGATCACTTGCAGCCTGAGAAGCTCCACAGGGGCTTAAGAAGGAATGCTGTTCTTCCTAAGTTTTTGTTTGACTGCTTGCTTCCGTGTTTGATATTTTTTTGTTTGTTTCTTGTTTTTCTTTCCTCTTTCCTCCCCCCAAGTTTTTTTTTTTTTTATTAGGTGCTCTGGCTTGTTTCTTCTTTGATGTGCTTCTTCTTCCTTGATTTCCAATTTTTTGTTTATACTTATTTTGTCTACCAATGCTATTTCCTTCATTAATCTTTATATCTTATGCTTTCTGTTGTTTCTTACATTCCACCTTTCTTCATTTAGCTCACAGTTTTTCTGGATTCTATTTCTATCTTGTCTATTCTGTTTCATTTTTTTATTAACTTTTTCTTTTTGTCTTTCCTTTTCTAATTCTTTCTCTTTCTTATTCTTGCCTTTTAAATCATTCTATGTATTTTTCTCTACATGGTATCCCAAATCATAGTAGGTACGCTGCTTTTTTATTGCTATTACTCGACACTGCTTATGTGAGTTAAATATTCACATTACTAAGTATTATACAACCCCTCTTCTAACATTTATTATTATTATTATTATTATTATTATCCTTTTTCTTTTCTTGCCTCTTTCACTTTCTCTGGCCCTAATCTTTTCCCTTCAAGGAAACATAGAAAGCAGCAAGGAAATAAGGCAAGAAGAAGATAGTGTGAAAGAGAAAACTTAACACACATACTAAACCAGAAGCTTAATAAAACTCTAGAACAGAGAGAGAACCTAATCAACTGAATTAACCCATCAAGATACAAAGAAGAATAGGGGAAACAAAAAATTACAAACCATATGAAGAAACAGGAAGACATGGACCAGTCCCAGTGAACAAAGAAAAACCAGGAAGAGATGTAGAACACTGAACAACTAATCAAAGTTGTCCAAACAAAGATCATGGACTAAATTAATGAAGTGAAGAAAGAGATTAAGGATATTAAGGAGACACTGGGAGAACATACTGAAGAAATTATAAACATACTTAAAAAGATAACGGACCTGATGGTGATGAATGGCACCATCCAAGAAATCAAAAAGACAATGGAATCACATAACAGCAGGTCTGAGGAGGCAGAAGAAAGAATTAGTAATGTGGAAGACAGTACATCTGAAATCAAACTGATAGTAGAACACATAGATAAAAAAGACAAAAAAAATCCAGCAAGGATTTAGGGACTTATACATCCACACAAAATGCACAAACAATTGCAAGATAGGCATCACAGACTGAGAAGAGAAGGGAAAGGCAACAGAAGGAGTGTTGAAGGAAATAAAGGCTGAATACTTCACATCCCAATTGAAGGAGATGAACATACATGTCCAGGAAGCACAGCACACCCCAAACAATATAAATCCCAACAGGCCTACTACAAGACATAAATTCATCAAAATGTCTAATGGTTAAGACAAAGAGAAAATATTCAAGGCAGCAAGAGAAAAAAGAACCATCACATAAAAGGGAAGCTCAATAAGATTAAGTGCTGATTTCACATCTAAAATCATGGAGGCAATAAGGCAGTGGTATGACATAGTTAAGGTACTAAATCACAAAAAAATTCCAGGTAAGAATTCTCTATCCAGCAAAGCTGGCATTCAAAAATGATGGAGAGTTCAAAATATTCACAGATAAACAGAAATTGAGAGAATATGCCAATAAGAAACCTGCCATTCAAGGAAGTTATGCAGGTTAAAAGGAAAAAACAGGAGAGAGAGAGTTGGAGGAGAGTGTAAGAACAACTAAAACGACAAAAAGAGAAATAAAAACAATATATGACATACTTAAACCCAAAGAAAATATGGCTGATTTAAGAAATTCCTTGAGAGTAATAACATTGAAAGTTATTGTATTAAAATCACCAGTCAAGAGATACTGATTGGCAGAATGGATAAGGAAATATTGTATTAAAATCACCTGTCAAGAGATACTGATTGGCAGAATGGATAAGGAAATGTGACCCATCTATATGTTGTCTACAAGAAACCCACCTTAGAGCCAGGGATTCAAGGAGGCTTAACGTCACTGGCTGGAAAAAAAAAATTGCAAGCAAACAATAACCAACAAAGAGCAGGAGGAGCTATTCTAATATCGGACAACATAGACTTTAAATGCAAAACTATTGTGAGAGACAAACATGGACACTATATATTAGTAAAAGGGGTAATCTTTCAAAAAGAAAGAACAATCATAAAAATTTATGCACCTAATCAGGTTGCCTCAAAATACATGAGGGAAACACTGGAAAGATTAAATGGAGACAGAGTTGCATCTACAATTGTTGTGGGGGACTTTAATACATCATTATCAGCATAAGACAGAACATCTTGACAGGAAATCAATAAAGAAACAAAGACTCTCAATAATACATTAGAGGATCTGGACCTAATAGACATATATAGCACACTACATCCACATACAGTGAGATATACATTCTTCTTGAGTGCACATGGATCATAATCCAAGATAGACCACATTCTAGGCCACAGTGCAATGCCCAATGAATTCAGAAAGATTGAGGTTGTACAAAGCAATTTTTCTGACTACAATGGAATGAAATTGGAAATCACTAAGGGCCAGAGAAACAGATTAGGCACAAAGATATGGAAGTTAAAAAACACACTCTTAGACAAACAGTGGGTCAAGGAGGAATCCTCAAAACAAATTAGTAACTACCTAGAAACGAATGAAAATGAAAACACAACACATCAAAACTTATGCAATGCAGACAAACCTGTACCGAGAGGGAAATTCATAGCTGTATGTATATATCAAAAAGAAGAAAGAGATAAAATTGAGGACCTAACTGCACACCTGGAGAAATTGGAAAAACAACAACAAGCTAACCCCAAAGGAAGTAGAAAGAGGGAAAAACAAAGATTTGAGCAGAACTAAATGAAATGGAAAATAAGAAAGAACTAGAAAAAATAAACAAAACCAAAAGCTGGTTCTCGGAGATGATCAATAACATTGGCAAACTCATAGCCATATTAACAACAACAAAAAAAGACAGCAGATGGAAATACACAAAATAAGAAATGAGAAAGGGGATATTACCACTGACCCCATAGAAAGGGAATATCATAAGAAGATCATTATATGCCAACAAGAATGATAATTAAGTGGAAATGGAAAATTCTTAGAAACTCACAAGCAGCCTACATTGACAAAGGAAGAAATTTTGAACACAACAGTCCAATTACAAGTAAAGAGGTAGACTTAGTCATCAAAAACCTACCAACTAAGAAGAGCCCAGCACCAGATGTCTTCACAGGTGAATTCGTCCAAGCATTCTGGAAAGAGCTAACACCAATCCTGCTTAAGCTCTTCCAAAAAATAGAAGTAGAAGGAACATTGCTTAATTCATTCAATGATGCCAATATTATCCTAATACTAAAACAAAACAAAGATGCCACAAGAAAGCAAAATTACAGACCAATCTCTCTAATGAAACTAGATGATAAAATCCTCAACAAAATGCTAACTAATTGCACTCAACAACATATCAAAATAATTATATACCATGAGCAAGTGGGTTTCATCCTGGGTATGCAAGGATTGTTCAACATAACAAAATCAATCAATGTAATACACCACATAAACTGATTGAAAGAAAAAAAATAATAACCACACATGGTCATCTCTATAGATGCAGAAAAAGCATTCAACCATATACAGCACCCTTTCCTGATGAAAAACACTGCAAAAGATAGGAATAGAAGGTAACTTTCTAAACATGACAAAGGGTATACATGAAAAACTCACAGATAAGATTATCTTCAATGGTGAAATCCTAAAAGCTTTCCCTCTAACATCAGGAACAAGACAAGGATGCCCACTATCACTGCTCCTCTTTAAGATTGTCTTAGAAGTACTTGATCGAGCACAGAGGCAAGAAAAGGATATAAAAGACATTCAAATTTGAAAGGAAGAAGTAAAAATTTCACTATTTGCAGATGCCATGATCCTATACATAGAAAGCCCTGAGAAATCTACAAGAAAGCTTCTAGAAATTATAAATGAGTTCTGTATAATCTCAGGCTATAAGATCAATGCTCAAAAATCAGTAGCAGGGGAAGCGGGTGTGGCTCAATCGATAGAGCTCCCGTTACCATGTGTGAGGCCCCGGGTTCGCTTCCCAGGGCCTCCTTCTGAGGGCAGGACAGCCCGCGTGGCACGGTGGGCTGATGCAGCGGGACCTCACAGCAAGGGGGAGATAAGCAGACATGGACAAATCACACAGTGAATGGACACAGCAAGCACAAGCAGCAAAGGTGGGAGGGGGGAGATAAATAAATAAATAAATAAATCTTAAAAAAAAATCAGTAGCATTTCTGTACAACAATAACGAGCAATCTGAGGAGGAAATCAAGAAAAAAATACCATTTACAATAGTAACTAAAAGAATCAAATACCTAAGAATAAATTTATCTAAAGATGTAAAGGACTTATGTTCAGAAAACGAAACAAGATTGTTAAAGGAAATCAAAGAATAATTAAATAAATGGAAGAACTTTCCCTGTTCATGGTTATGAAGAATAAATATCATTAAGATGTCTACACTACCCAAACTAATCTACAGATTTAATTCAATCCCAGTAAAAATCAACACAATTTTTTTAAATGAATTCGAGAAACTAACTTTAAAATTGATTTGTATGGGTAAGAGGTCCTGAATTGCCAAGGATATATTGAAAAATGAAACTAAAATTGGAGGTATCACACTACCTGACTCTAAAATATACCACAGTATTACAGTGGTCAAAACTGCATTATATTGGCACAAGGATAGACGTAGTGACAACTGGAACCGAATTGAGAGTTCTGATACATTCCTGATGTATACAGTCTTCTGATATTCGACAAGGTCACCAAGCACACTCAGTTGGTAGAGAATGGCCTCTTCAACAAATGGTGCTTGGAGACCTTGATATGCATATCCAAAAGAATGAGAGAGAATCACCATCTCACACCTTATACAAAAATCAACTCAAGATGAATCAAAGATCTATGTATAAGAGTGAAGATCATAAAGACCTTGGAAGATAATGTAGGGAAGCATCTACAGACTTTGTAATAGGAAATGGTTTAATGAAATTCACCCCCAAAGCACGAGCAGCAAAAGAAAAAGTAGACAAATGGGATCTCCTCAAAATTAAAAAATTTTGCACCTCAAAGTACATTATCAAGAAAGTAAAAAGGCAGCCTACCCAATGGGAGTAAATATTTGGCAACCATGTATCTGATAGGATCCTATTATCCTGCATATATAAAGAAATCCTACAACAACAACAACAACAAAAAAAGACAAACAACCCATTTAAAAAATGGACAAGTGACCTGAAAAGACACTTCTCATAGGAAGAAATATAAGTGGCTAAAAAGCACATGAAAAGGTGCTCGAATTCGCTGGCTATTAGGGAAATGCAAATCAAAACTACGATGAGATACCATCTAACACCCATTAGAAGCATGGCTACTAAAGAAAAAACGGCAGATTATAAGTGTTAGAGAGGATGTGGAGGAATGGGAAGCCTCATCCACTGCTGGTTGGAGTGCAGAATGGTCAAGACAATGTGGAGGACAGTTTGGAGGTTCCTCAAAATACTATCTACAGAACTTCCATGTGATTCAGCAATTCCACTACTAGGTATATACCCAGAAGTATTGAAAGCAAAGACATGAACAGATATATGCACGCCAATATTCATAGCGGCATTGTTCACTATTGCCCAAAGTTGGAATCAACCGAGGTACCCATCAACAGATGAATGTATAAACAAAATGTGATACATATATACAATGGAATATTACTCAACTGTAAGAAGGAATAAAGTGCTAACACACGGGATAACATGGATGAATCTTGAAGACCTTATGTTGAGGGAAGCAAGCCAGGCTTCGAAGTATGCACAGTACATGACCTCACTGATATGAATTAAGGAAATTTAGCAGTCTCAGGGAGATATTGTCTGAAAGATAGGTTTACATGAAATAGTAAGACAAGAGAAAATTGTGAACCATCACCCATATGGAAGTAATCTACGATAAGGTGATAGAGTGTCTTGCAAACTGAAGGGACAGGACAGGAGGTTAGTGACATTATTGGGTTGGATGGTGCATGGTTGACAGGTAGGATGATTGGGAAGTATGGGTTAGAAGGTCCAGGATACTGGTGGGAGGTTTGGGAGAGGGACCAGGTGAACACGGGATTTCTGGGTATGAGGTTGAAAGCATAGATTTGGGAATGCTCTTACGGCAATATGCACGAACAATTTACTGGTTTAGGGTGTTGGTTGTGGGACTTTCAGGACAGGGCACAGCTGGAACAGGCTTCTCGGGAGTCTGTGAGTGTTCATTCTGTCATAATGTGTTGAATCAGTGTATGGAGACCCACATAATGATCAGAAAGAATTGGACTCCTATCTGTGGTAGGACTATTTGTTAGAAATAGATAGGCAGGCATCTCTCCAGAACAAGATGGTGTCAAGACTTCACTCTTGTTGTATGCAACTATGAATCTTGTCATCTAACGAAGCAAGCCATGGGGGCTCCATGGGCCCGAGGGGGATGGGGATGGAGGAATTGAATAAATCAAACAGGGGGTAATTAGTGGTCAGTGGAAATGTTCTACATTACCTTACAATGATGGACACAGGACATGGTAAATATCATCAAAATTTATAAAAGTGTACTGTCTAAAAGGTAAACCATATTGTAAAGCATTGACAATGTTTAATAGCTATGTTTCAATCTTTGTGTATCAGTTATACAATGCTTCCATCCACACATAAGAAAGGTATTAATATGGGAGGGGAAGGGGTGGATGTTGAGTTTATGAGAGTCTTCTGTATTCTGTGTGTGACTTTGCTGTGACCTATAATTTCTTTGACAACAAAATGAAAAATAGTGAGATACCCGGGAATGAGATGGGTTGGTGCCTTGGTACAGACTGGACACCAGATGTGGTAGAGATGAAAGACAAAATATATTTTAAAAAATTATTTCATTTTCATTTTTAATATACCAATTATTTTATTTTATTTTATTTTTGTTTTTTAAAATCTTTATGTATTTTATCTCTTACATTTAAGCTTATCATTATTATTTCATTTTTCTCTTAAGTGTATTTGGCTAATGTAATGGCTTCATCTTTGAAGAAGCTTTGGATCAGAAAAGGGTTACAACTGGACTGGGAGAGGATCATTTGTGTGGGGTGTCAGGGATGGGGGATGCATGGGAGGAAGTTCATATAAGCATACATATAATGTATATAAAAATGTTCATATGTTCATGGGGCATTGTCACAGTGGATGGAGAATCACTCAATAAATGAAAGAATACTGAATTGCCATCCTGGAGAGCTCTGCCATATCCTAAGGAAGCAGCAACAGTTCCCCAAGTGTAGAGGCAGTGACTGACTAAGGAGGATGATCCATTGATGGACCCTTTATATTGATGACTAATCTTATGAGTCTTTGCTCTTGAAATTGAAACTTAGCCTATTGTTATGGGGTGTCTAAGGGTTGACACCCGAGAGCCTCCTTGTTGTTCAAATGTGACCTCTCTCTAAGTGAAACTCAGCATATGAATACATTATCTTCCTCCCAGTCTGGTACATGACTTCCAGGGATGAGCCTCCTTGGCACTGAGGCATGGCTACCAAGTGCCAAATTTCAATGCAAATGGAAAAAGATCTTGAATAAAAGGGGGGAAAGGTAAAGACAAATGAATGCATTTGGCTAGGAGACTTTAAAATGAGTTTGAGGTCACCGCACAGGTAACGCTTAAGCACATCTCAGTATGACCTTATAGACTTCCAAAGTGTATACCAAACCAAATAGTAGGGATCCTGAGGGATCTGGAGACACCCAGGTCCAATGGTCAGGGCAGATAGCTCTGGAGTTTTGTACCTGCCAGTGGACCCTACTTTGGAGTTTGTGCTCCTGAGAGTGACAAATGAGACTCAACTATGTCTTCCCTGCACATGGCACATCTGTTCCTTCTATTCAAACCTATACTTGGTGCTGGAATTTGTAAATGCATGTCCAGAGACTTGAGTCTTTGGGTTATCCATGTGCCATCTGGGCCTGGAACTTCGGTGGTGCTGCAAATCCTACTCTATAGCTCTTTGGATTCACCCAGGATAGCTGAGAAGGAGATGATGATGGACAGCAGCTGTCCCAGGGAATGGAGAGTTTGTAGCTGCAGGCAGGATATTCCCATCCACCTTATCCATGGGATATTGAAGGTAGAGTAGACATCACCATCCCAGACTCCTCAGTACTGTTGGACAGACTATGGTCTAGAGTGGACTTACTGGTATTCTACTATAGACATACTATGATTCAAGCAATGGAAGAAATTACAACATTGATGTGGAGCCAGTGGCCACTGGAAGCTCTGAGGCCAGGGAGAGGGAATAGCATTTGTAATATGTGGGCGGGCTTTTCAGGACATGGTAATTGTCCTGAGTGACATTGCAATGACAGATATAGGCCATTTTATATCATCACATAATATGCAGAATTGTGTGGACTACAATGTGAACTATAGCCCATGCTTAAAGGCAAATTCCCAGGATGTGTTCATGAATTGCAATTAATGTGCCAAACTAAAGAAGGATGTTTATGTGGGAGGTTGTGGGAGGTGTGGGAGGAAGGGTGTATGGGAATCCATATATTTTTTGTGTAACATTTATGTAATATAAGTATCTTTTTAAAAAAATTAAAAGAAACATTATTCTTAGTGTGATAAGCCAGATACAAAAGGTGCAATATTGTATGATTCCACTTAAATGTAACATGCAAAATAAGCCAATTCATAGAAATAGTCAATTGATTAAAGGTTTCATGTGCTAGGGAGTGGAGGAAAGGTGGGTCATATATTTCTTAATTGTTATAAAGTTTCCATTTTGGTGGATGAAATTGTTTTGGTAATGGATGATGATGAATTCACATTACAAGTATAATTTTTGCAAATTATTTGTAAAATTAAAATTGTTCCACACATTTATAGTCAAGTTAATTAAAACTTCTACATACATTAAGCATCAGTACTCCTTCATAGCCCTCCTCTTATCTCCTAATAACCTATACTCCATGCGATTGTTGCTGAACAGTGTAATCTAGGGATGTAACTGTCAATTGAAAGTAAGCTAGAGAGTAATCTAAGGACTGAATAACACAGTGAACTCAGAGGTGGATGAGAATTGAGGTTAATATTAAAAATGAAGGAATGTCCTTCTTTCAAGTAGAAAGGATGTACATCACTATTGCAGCCTGGTAGGAATGTTGAGAGTCATGGGCAAAATAAAATTAATGTAACCAGTGGACTGTAGTTAACAGAAATATTGTAATAGTCTTGCATTCAATGTGGAAGTTGTACTGTGTTAATAATAGGGGCATGGAAAAATATGCCAAATGTTTTCTATGGATTATAGTTAGTGGTAATAGTCTGCTGAAAGTATTTCATAAACTGTAAAAAATATTCTAAAACAGTATGTAGTGTCTGTGAAGAGTTGTCTGGGACTTATACACATGTGTATGATTGTTTTGTAATTTCTCAACTTCTATAATAAAAATATATTAAAAACGTTTAAATGACAATTTTTATGTTGTATATATTTTTATAATAAAAATAAAATATTGGAATTTTTCTGTTTTGACTTTAGGAATATTAAGTTTTATGTTTCTAGGACACATTAATCAAATTGCTCTGCAGTATTTATCAAGTAATTGTCTTTTAGTGATTTTCAAATCTATGGCAATTGAATTGTGAATTGTAATATTACTAGTACACATGATTCTTATTATAAATATTCATTTGATTCATTCTCTTCAAAATCCAAAAACTGCTTAGAATCATTAAGGGCATATCAATATAATTTTAATAAGATTTTTATAAAGTTACTTATAATTTTCAAAGAACTATTATATTTATTCACATTCTAAATACTAGTTTTTCCATTAGATAGCATATTATCTCCAAATATATTTTTATACAATTTTGAATTTTTCTCTATGTTAATACTACTATTTTTTTTAAATAATTCATTTTCAGTGTGAATATATGAGGGATGTCTGAGTTTGTACCACAGATAACACAGGACATATTGCAAAAATTATTTTCTAGCTGCTGGTTTCATTCACCAAAAAAAGTCTCTGTGTTTCTTCTCATGACTTTGTATATTCAACATCACTGGGGATATAGAGAATCTACACTTTGAAAGCCATAATAAGTACAGAAGTATTTTCAGTACCCATATAAGGATAAACTCTAAATAAAACACATAAGCTTCCATTTTTTAATTCAAGGTCATATTACCCTATGTTTTCCACTGCTGTGAGCTAGAAGTCCAACTTCATTTATTTGAATGTGGATATCTAGTTGTTCCATCATCGTTAGTTGAAGAGACTATTCTTTTAATTTTATTTTTATTTTTAAAAACAAACACTCCCCTCTCCTCCTTCCCCACTTCACCTAGCAGACTCCAATCTTCTTTCTATCTCTGTGAATTTGCTATTTCTCATCCTCTTTTATAAGTAATATCACAGAATTTTTGCACTTGTGTTTATTGCTTGTTTCATGGAGCATAATGTTTCAACGTTCTTCTATGTTGCAACATGTCTTATAATTCATTTTCTCTTATACTGCAATATTCCAGTGAGTGCAGCTACCACATTTTGTTTACCCTGGCATTTGTTGATGGGCGTTATTATTTTTTCCAGGTTTTCACTATTGTGAATGATCCTGCTATAAACGTTGGTCTGTGTATCTTCAACTTTGTTGTCACTCTCTATATGTATATACCTAGAAGTCTGATTGCTAGGTCAAATGGTAGTTTTATATTTAGTTATTTGAGGACTCACCATGTTGCTTTCCACAATGGCTGCATCATTTAACATTCCCACCAACAAAGTACTAGATTTCCAGTGTCTTTTGATCTTTATCAACACTTATGTTCCATGATTTTTTAAATAATATACTTCCTTGAAGGTATGAAGTAGCATCTCATTTTGGTTTAGATTTGCATTTCCTAAATGGGTAATGATGTAGAGCATCTTTTCATGTGTTTAAAGGCTATTTGCATATCTTCTTTAGAAAAATGTGTACTCAATCCTACTAATTATTCTAACAAATTGCTTTTCTTATCAAAAGTAATATATTTACTTTTAAATTTCCATTTTTCTTTGCATCCAATATTAAAACACACACCTTTAGAAGGAAATAATACTATGACATTAACCTGTAGTGCACAGGCAAAGTTAAGAATATCCATCTTTTATAAATGTTTACCACTTCTCATTATCTTAAAGAACAAGTCATTTTGATCATGATTTATCTAAAGGCACAAAGACCATTTATACATTTATTTATTCATTTACTTATTGAAACAAAAGGAGGTTATTATATGAAAATATTATTCCTCATGCAAAGATGAGGACAGAGCTCTGAATACAGTCATCCATCAATTGCAAATTCAGTGATTTTACTTGTTCTCCTCTGCTCCTTAATGCAAGTTCTAGCTTTCTCTCCTGGCCTTTCAGTGATACCATGTGTCCACAAGCATGAAAGACACAACTGGTTTCCCAGCAGTACCATGGTCCCTGCTAAATAAAAATCAGATCTGAAGACTTGGAACTGATTGTGTACTTTAGGGAATTTTAATCTGCATGCATTTCAGGTACTTTAAATCAGTTGATTGTTACCATTTGTAGCCTCTTTGTATGCAGTAACAGGTTGGGTGGAGGAAAATCACACTAATAAAAAGGCTAAAAGAAAAAAAAAAATTGATGTGTCCTCATAAGAGTTTTGATGTTTACTACTCAGTTGGAACTCAGGTCCTCACTGGTTAATAATAAGAA
>JAQZBX010057667.1:0-17910 GCA_029593785.1 Cabassous unicinctus
AGGAACCCCAGAAGCCTGAACCCTGGCAAATGCCGGCAGCTGTCTTGCTCCAACACGTGACAATGGACTTTGGTGAGGGAAGAAACTTATGTTTTATGGCCTGGTATCTGTGGACTTCTACCCCAAATAAATACCCTTTGTAAAGACCAACCCATTTTTGGTATTTCACATTAGCACCCCTTTGGCTGACTAATACAGATGCCTTAAATGTTGTCTGATCATTTCAACATCTGCCGTCTCAAAGTTGGTGTGTGTTCATTACCTTTTTCCATGAGCGTTGAGATTTTCGTTTCTTTGCATGCAGGCAATTTGAATGCATTGTATCTTGGACACTTTGAATATTGTGTTATGATACTGTGATGGTTAGGCTAATGTGTCAACTCAGCAAGGTAATGGTGCCCAGTTGTTGTTCAAGCAAGCAGTGGGCTAATTGTAATACAAGGGCATTTCATGGACTTTAATCATCAGTGAATTGATTGCAAATATGGCTGATCACATCTGCAATCAACTGAGGAGATGGCAGTCAGCAATGAGTGACGTCTCATCTAATCAATTGACGGCCTTAAAAGGAGAAGTGATTTCAGCATTCAGAGAGAGAATTTCCATATCTACTTCCGACAGCCAGTGTCTCCTGGGGAACTCATCGAGGACCATCACCGGACTCCCTGGCTTGCAGCTTGCCCTATAGAATTTAGACTTGTGCATCCCCACGGTTGTGAGACAATTTTATAAAATCTCATACTATTTACAGATATCTCCTGTCAGTTGTGTTTCCCTAGAGAACCCTGACTAATACAGTTACTCTGGGTCCTCTTTAAATCACATGATGAATGCTTATATTTTTGTTTTAGCAGGAAATCCACTCATTTGAGTTCAGGCTACAAGTTCTGACCATGGGTTGTGATTTTAATGTCATGGGTTGTGGTTTTAATATCAGCTCCACTTTCAAAGGCTTTGCAGTGTTATTCAGTTCTGTTATGCGTGTGCACCAGTCTGGTACTGGGGGTAGTCTATCCCTTAGTTGAATTCTCAAAGTCTTTGGTATCTTGGGTAGGATCAGATCCACACATGTGCAGCTTGGAGGTGAACCCAGAAGCTCATACACAACTTTATGGGCTCAATTTGCCAAACTCTTCCCTCTCTGCAATCTCCTCAGTACTTTCTGGTTCCCTGGGCCTCCCCATTTCTATCTTCTGCCAAAAATCTGGGGCTTTAGTGACTCTTCTCTGCCACACACTTCCTGTGTCTTTGCCTCGCTCTGGTGTCATGTATCAGGAAGACCAAAAGCGGGGTGTGTGTGGGGGGTCGGAATGTTGTTTCCATTCTCTTGAGACCAGAACTCCTCCAATCAGAAAAGAAGTTTTGCCTTCCTTTAGAGTTTTAAGCACCTCAAAAATCCCATTGCTTCTGCCACCACCGCTGTAGCCACAGGCAGCCTGGGGCTGGAACATGAGAGAACGGAAGGAAGAACAGAAAAAAGGAAAACAGGATTTCCCTCACACACTCTGGGAGGTAATACTCCCCTTTCCCTCTCCTCAAGCCAGAATTAGAACTCTCTCTGTCCTCACCAATGCAGACGTCTAACTCTCAGGCTGTGTTGAGTTCAGGCCAGGAATACGGGAGGGGAAAAAAAAAAAAAAGGTAAATTCACCGCTGTTTCGATGGTACTTCAAATGCTGATCATCTTCCCCAATCTACCTACTACTATTTAACTTCCAAAGTCCTCAGATAGCTGCTCCATGCACTGTGTTCAGGTTTTATGCCTATATTCAGTAGGAGAGACAGAGTGGAGTGTGCTTGTTCCATTTTACCCAGAACCAGAGCCACTTTGAAGATGTTGCATTTTAATTTTACATTTAGATGGAATCAATTCGTTTGCTTGCAAGTGATCATTTTCTTCTGCTTAGATGACCGAAGAATTCTTTATTTTTTTCTGGAATCTCCATAACATAATTAGAATATATCTCAGTACTGATTGTCTTGGGTAAATTTTCCCTGGTAGAGAGAGTTCTTTTAAGCTGCATATTCAATTCTTCCTTTATTTCTGGATACTTTTCTCATTCTGTATCTCTGGATATATTTCTATTACATTTATTGGGCTCCTTACTTCAGGCATGTATACTATCTTAATGTTGGATCAGTGTTATTGTGGTCATTTAAAGTCTTTCCTCCATGCTTTTATTTCAGTTTTTATGCATGTGTTCTCTGTGCCTTGCTGTTCTTGATTTATTTACTAGATCTGCTAGGAGTCCTCTGGGTTCCCAACTTGTTTTCTTATCTCAGTTATCTCCTTTTTCATCATATTCTGTCGGTGATCATATTGTCCTTGAATCCTTCTTTTGTTGAAATCATATTCTTATTGTTTGCTATAGTTTGGAGCACTCATCAGGTGGCTGCATCTGCTCCTTGTATTATGCATTCTTCCAGATTGTGATGGTCGTCTGTCTTTTGGATGCCATGTTGCTCTTTTGTTGTCACCCACTCCTCCCTGCTATCTCTCTGTCCTCCCCTTCCCACTCCCTCTCTGTCTCTCTCTGTTGATTGTTATCATAGTTGTTATACAATTTTGTTTTCATTTTAATATGGGAAGCACTGTCTAGACTTTCTATTTGCTCTAACCTTGTGTGGATGAATTCTTCTTCACACCCTTCCCATCGTATCTTCTCCTGGCTATAGTTTGAGGGCTGGGTATTGAGTTCAATCTACTTTTTCTTCCAAGATCTTGCTAAATATCATGTATCACAGTCCACTCCACCCATGCAAGGGTATAACCTACTCTGTGGGTTTTGGCTTGTTCTCCTAACTCAGCACGGTGCCCTGGAAAATGGAAAGCACTGGAAGTCTTTTTTACTGCCATTAAAATCTTTTACAGTGGTAATTGAGAGCTTGTATTCACAAGAGCATTTACTTGTTTGTTTTTCTACTTATTCCCTCAATCCATTTCTCTTCAAATTAAAAGGGTGTTAGGGACCATTTCCAGGATTTAACTGACTCAATTTTTTTCCCTCGGTATTCCTTCTGGGGGATGAGGACAGGATAAGAAGCATGCTAAACCAATCACTATCGCCACAAGCATCTTCTTTTTTATTCCTTGGAAACCTCCCTCCTTCCCTCCCTCTCTCCCTCCCTCCTTCCCTCCTTTCTTCTGTTCCCCCTCCTCTTCCTTCTTCTCTCTTCTTCTTTTTGCCATTTCCTATTCATTTTATTAAGTATTATTGGGGAAAGGAAATTCCTTGATCTTTCTTTACTCCACCATATTTTACAAAGAAATCTCTAATTTGGTTTTGAAGAATTCTTTTATTCCCTTTTTTATATTCTGGCTAACATTGAGGTAATTCATTTTAGAAAAATTAAGATTTTAAATATTTCCTATGTGGGACACTAATGGGTCTAGGCTTATCAAGGTCCTTACATTTTTTTTTTTATCGCCAATACTTCATTTTATCAAGTGTTAAATTAATCATTGTCTCCAAGGACTTTGTACAGTATTTCAGTCCATTTTGTCATCTGTACGGTTTTATACAGTCTACTATTCTTTTGTAGACTCATGGCCATGGTTACTAATTTTTTGCTCACCATTTGTCTTTTGCATCTTATTTCTTTTTTCTCTGTTCAATTTACTCATGATGGAAGAACATCTTTAAGTTACTCTTTCAGTGAGGGTTTGTGAGTGGTCAATTCAATCTTCGTTGAAGAATATCTTGATTTCACCCTCACTCTTGAATGATAGTTTAGGTGGTTATAACATTCGTTGTCCAAGTTATTTCTTTTCTGAGTGCATTAATGATGTAATTCCAATTTTATTGTGGCTGGTGAGAAGTCACCTGTCAGTTTATTTGATAGTACCATATCTTTGATTTCCAGATGCTTTTAAGATTTTCCCCTTGTATTTGATGGCCTGCAGTTTCCCCACGATTTGATTTTACTGATTATACTTGTGGCTTGTGCTTTCAGAATATGAGGAATCACATCCTATATGGACTCTGGGAAATTTTCAGCTCTTATCCCTTTGAATGTTGGTTTACCCCTATTCTCTGTTCTCTGTTTCTAGCACTCCTGTTAGACGTTTTTTGGACTTTTGCCCTTTTCATATCTCTTAACCTTTTATACATTTTCAACCTCTCTTTGTTGGCTTCTGATTGATTTCCTTGGCTTTATCTTCCACTTCCTTAGACCAGACAAATCTGCTCTTAAACCCATCCACTGAGCTTTTAAAGTCACTGGAAACATTGTTTTCCATTTCTAGAAGTTCTAGTTGGTTCTTTTTAAAACCAGCTTCTTCTTTTTTCACAGAATATTGTTCTTTTCTCCAATGTTTGTATCCCTTATTTTTTCTAGATATCTTAAACAAACTTTTAAAATTCTCTCTATCTGTTAGTTCCATTGTCTGAAGTTCTTGGTGGTCTAATCCTGCTCAGCATTGTGTTTGCTCACCCGTAATGAAAGAATTTTTTTTTCCTTATGTGTTTTACACTTTGTGATTGTGGGAGTAGAGATTTCTTCAGCAGGGTGTCATCTGTGGAACTGCGGTGAGGCCCTAACTGAAGATTTGTCTCTCCATAGAGGTTGTGTGTTTACTTCTGCCAGGAGACCCAGAGTTGTTGCTGTCCTGGTATCATTTTTATGTCAATTTTTCAGCATGGGGTTTCCTGGACTAAACAAGAAGTATCAATTCCAACCCTAGACCTGCATGAGACTAGCCCTATAACTACAAATTTTCAGGGGAAGCATTTATTTTCTCTCTCTCACCAGAACCCATGAAGAGACAAACTCCTTTGTCATCTTCCCATGGTGGTGTGAAGATTTTAGGTCTAGCCCATTCTTTCACTGACTGTGTAGCCCTTATGAGACCCCAAAGGCTTGTCTCCTTTCCCTGATGGTTATTATGCCCATTCCCCTACCTGACATAAATTCAAATGTCCACTGAAAATCAGGTTTTCAGGTTCTTCTTTGCTTTTTTGACACCTAAAGTTACCCTTTCTTTACCACAAGCTCATCATATATGCATTGAAGGGGATATTTATCACATTTTCCTCAGCCTCTTCAGGTATTTTGTAGCAGGAATGTTTTCAGGTTAGCTAGTGTGCAATATTCTCAGAAATGGGAATTACTTTCCCTTCTGTAACTCACGTGGCATAACAAGCTCCCCTAAAATTTCTGGAAGAGGAACGCGGTGATGGAGAACACTTTTCATAAATATTTAGCCTCAGAGAAGGGCTGGAGTTTTGGGGTGCTAGGCTCCCAATGACAGCAGATAAGTGGGGAAGGGCCTGACAGTTGAAGGAGCCTTAGTCGCCCAAAGCCACATGTCACAAGACATTTCTGGAAGAAGAGCCATTTTATGGTTACCTTCGTGAAAATTTTCTGCCCTGGCAACAAAAGTAGAAAAATATGAAGATCCTATCCTGATGGAAGTCCTACCCCAGGAAAAAAGTGGGAAGACATGGTCACTTGTAATGCATTTATTATCTGGGGCTATTAAAGCAATGGCAGAAGGCTGCAGAATCATCACAGAGTGGTACTCAAAATACAGTCAAATTTATAACTGGGTGTGGTTCTCTTCCCTGAACCACAGAAACTGAATTTTGTATACCTTTTGAAAGGAAATGTGTAAAGTTGCTATTATGCTCTATTCAGAAAATAAAAAAGGGTGGGGAGGGATACAATAACTTTAATATGATATCATAGGAGTCTGCTAAACTCTGCTAAACTCCAGGCATGTGTATTCAATTGCCTGTTGGGCATCTCCACCAGGATGTTCCATATACATCTCCAAATCGTGGAAGACATCCGTGACTGAATCCATAATCTTCCCGCCAGGCTCTCTGTTCTAATCGACCCTGTGTGAGCAATGTGTGCCCAGTTGACTAAATCATTCACCTGGGAGTCATCCTTGGCATCTTCCTTTCCATCAATCTCCCTGTCACAATTAAGCAGACACGTCCAGTGGACATTATCTTTAAAATGCCTCTCAAGTCTATCTGCTTCTCTCCTTGACATTGCTGCTGGGAAGCAGGGCCCAGGTTCCCTTTCTTCTTGGGAATGACAGAGGTCTCTCCTTTTCTGCTTCCCCCACCTGGCCCCAAGCTTGTGGAGCTATGTTTACTCTCTTCCTTTCATGTTTCTGTACAACATTGTCCAATACTTTGAATCCCCTATAGGCTCTGGGTTTTAGAATTCAACACAGAAATAATTGTGGGCCATTTGTTTCCCTCCAGGCTGAAATTAGAATCTTGGGAACAGCAGGGAGGGCAGATGTTTCAGTTTGCTAAAAGCTGACGAAAGCAATATACCAAAAATGAGTTAGCTTTTACAATGGGGATTTATTTGCTTGCAAGCTTACAGTTCTGAGGCTGTGAAAATATCCAAATCAAGGCATCATCAGGAGATGATTTCTACCCGAAGACCAGCTGCCAGCAATCCCGGACACATGGAGGGTCTCTCCCTTCTCCTCTGGGTTTCATTGCTTTCACCTTCTGGCTTCCGGGGCATTCTCTCTCAGCTTCTGTGGGTCTCTGTGCTTCTCGCCATAGTCATCCCGTTTATAAAAGACTCCAGTAAGAGGATTAAGACCCGCCCTGGGTCATGCCCTAGTGAAGTAACCTAATCAAAATAAGGTCCCACCTACAACAGGTTTACACCCATAGGAATGGATTAGCCCTAAGGACGTGATTTTCTGGCATCCATAAAAGCTTCAAACTACCACAGCAGGCATGTGCATTGTTTCAAAACTTCTCAAGTGATTCTTATGTGCAGCCCTGGTTATGAGCTACTGCACAACCTAGAGAGCTATTTGAATGTGGAGACTATGCCTTTCAACATTATACTCATCAAAATAAAACACAACCAATACCTGCTACAGAATCAGTGTTCAGTAAATGTTTAAGTGAATGAGCGAATACAAGAACTGAAAGCAATGGCATAAAAGAAATTATATTTGGCACCTCGCCATCCTGCCTGGCTTAGTCATGCGTTTCCCTTTAGAGTGACCACCCCAGTGAGCCCTTTTACTAATATATAGTGTCCGTCTTTGTCGCTTACAATGGTTTTGCATTTAAAGTCTATTTTGTCTGATATTAGTATAGCTACTCCCACCCTTTTTTGGTTATTGTTTGCTTGTAAGATTGTTTTCCAGCCATTCACTTTCAGCCTCCTTGTGTCCCTGGGTCTAAGGTGGGTTTCTTGTAGACAACATATACATGGGTTGTATTTCCTTATCCATTCTGCCAATCTGTGTCTCTTGACTGCTGAGTTTAATCCATTAACATTCAGTGTTATTACTCTCAAGGAATTACTTGCATTAGCCATATTTTCTTTGGGTTTACGTATGACATATGTTGTTTTTATTTCTCTTTTTGTCTTTTTAGTTGTTCTTACACTCTCCTCCAACTCTCTCTCTCCTGTTTTTTCCTTTCAACCTGCAGAACTCCCTTTAGTATTTCCTGAAGGGCAGGTTTCTTATTGGCATACTCTCTTAATTTCTGTTTATCTGTGTATATTTTGAACTCTCCATCATTTTTGAATGCCAGCTTTGCTGGATAGAGAATTCTTGGCTGGAAGTTTTTTTCTTATGTCATACCACTGCCTTCTTGCCTCCATGGTTTCAGATGAGAAATCAGCACTTAATCTTATTGAGCTTCCCTTGTATGTGATGGTTCTCTTTTCTCATGCTGCTTGCAGTATTTTCTCTTTGTCTTGAGCATTGGACAGTTTGACAAGTATATGTCGTGGAGTAGGCCTGTTGGGATTTATACTGTTTGTGGTGCGCTGTGCTTCCTGGACATGTACATCCATCTCCCTCAATAGGGTTGGGAAGTTTTCAGCCATTATGTCCTCCAACATTCCTTCTGTCCCCTTTCCCTTCTCTTCTCCCTCTGGGATGCCTATAAGGCGTATGTTTGTGCTCTTTATGTTGTCATTCAAATCCCTAAGTCTCTGCTGGATAATTTTCTATCTTTTAATCTATTTGTTCTAGTATCTGTTTAATTTCTGATGCATTGTCTTGCACAACACTAATTCTTTCCTCTGCCTGTTCAAATCTGCTCTTATGTGCTTCCAGTGTATTTCTGATTTCTTGGATTGTGCCATTCATCACCATCACATCCGTTATGTTTTTATGTATGTTTACAGTTTCTTCAATATGTTCTCCCAGTGCCTTCTTAACATCCTTGATGTCTTCCTTCACTTCATTAAGTTGATCCATGATATTTGTTTGCATGGCTTTGATTAGTTGTTTAATGTTCTGCATCTCTTCCTGGCTTTTAGTTTGTTCATTGGACTAGGCCATGTCTTCCTGTTTCTTAGTATGATTTGTAATTTTTTGTTGCTGTCTGGTCATCTTTTTATCTTGATGGGTTTATTCAGTTCATTAGCTTCTCTCTCTACTCTAGGGTTTTATTTAGTTGCTGTTTTTGTGTGTGTGTTAAGTTTTCTCTTTGACACTTTGTTCCTCTTATTCTACTTCCTTGCTGTTGTCTACGTTCCCTTGAAGGAAAAAGACTAGCGCCGGAGAAAGTGAAAGAGGTAAGAAAAGACAAAGGATAATAGTGATGATAATAGTAAAAGTTAGAAGAGGAACCATATAAGACCTTGGAAAATGAACATTTAACTCATGTAAGCGGTGTAGAGTAATAGGAATAAAAAAGTGGATTACCAACAATGAAATGGGAAACCGAATAGAGAAAGACATATAGAATGAATTAAAAGGCTAGAATGATGAGGAGAGAGGGGAAGAGAAAAGAAAAGACAAAAAGAAAAAAGTTAATAAAAGAAAGAAAACAAGGTAGACAAGATAGAAATAAAAACCAGAAAAACTGAGGACTCAACAGAGAGGTGGAATGTAAGAAAAACAACAGAAAGCGGAAGATAGAAAGATGAAGGAAGGAAAAGAGATAGCGTTGGTAGACAAAATTGGTATACACAGAAAAGGGGAAATCAAGGAAGAGGAAACACAGCAAACAAAAAACAAGCCAGCAGCACCTAATTAAGAAAAAAAGAAAAAGAAAAAAAGCGTGGGGTGGGGGGGAAGAAAGGGGAAAGAAAAACAAAAAAACAAAAGAAGCCAAACACACAAGCAAGCAGTCAAACACAAACTAAGGAAAAACAGCCTTCCTTCTTAGGCCCCTGAGAAGCTTCTCAGGCTGCTGGTGTTCATCAGTCAATTACCCTGCAGCCTGCCCTCTGCAGGTTTTGAAGCAGGTTTTAGCAAGTAAACTAAGTTAATTTTTTTTTTAAAAAGTAACCTTTTTTTAGAAAAAATAAGAGACCCAACAGAAGCTAATACAAAAATAATGTCTATGTTCTCCCTGTCCTAAAGTATCAACTGGATATTTGATATCCTGTGGATCACTGCTCTAAAAGGAGCCAAGAATTGAACTAGGGACCTCATATATTCAAGGTGGAATCGCCTCCACTGAGCTAACCTTTCTCATTGGGTCTGCTAGCTCTTCAGACAGCTATCCAGTCACTTTCCCTCAGGCAGGTTTGACTTTTTGCAGTTGGGTAGATTCCTGCTGATTAGGAGCCTGTCTGTCTCTGCCTCCTTTCTATTGTTATTGCTTTCTCTCCCAGCGTGGCAGGACGCAACAGCCTGTGTGAGCAGATAACCCCCTCCTCTCTCCTGGTCAGGTTGAGTTCCCTTCTGAAATTCAAATGGGACCCTGGTGACTGAACTCACCATAGAAAAATGACTCTCAACCCTCTTCTAGACCACCCCCTCCTCCCAGCAGACCCTAAATAGGCTCTTGGAAGCTTATTAAGTGCTTCCTACTGCCTGCCTCCCTTAGGAGAGTTTTCAGCACGGGACTAGTCAATTGCGACTCCTCCCCCTCCCAGGCCAAGTTTTCCTATCCCAGGGAGGTTAGGTAAATCAGGCTGCTTCAGCATATTCGCCTCTCCCCTCTTCATGGTGCCACCTGGAGCTGGCTGGTATGCACCCCGAAGTTCAAATGGGGTCCATGCAACCAAACCCACAGAAAGGAAACCCCTTTCCACCCCTCACCAGAACCCTCCCACTCTCAGAGAATGCTCCCTACCGCTGGGTGGCTGGCAGGAGTCAGAGCTCACAGCAGCTTCCTGCTTAGCCATCAACAGTTTCCAGTCACAGAGCGGGAAACTCATGGTTTTACCTTGAGCAACCGCTCCCTCCAGATGGATGCCCCCAAGCCTCCCACTCTGTGGGTTCCCAAAACAGCCCACTCGAGCAGGATCTTACCCCCAGTCAGCCGTCCCTTGCAAGAGAGATTGTGAGCTCCCTTTTAGACTGACGCCATCTTGCCGCTTCTCCCAGTTAGCCCTGTCTTGGGCATAACTGCAAGTAGCAAGCTCTGTATCTCCACATGGTTTGGATGAAAAGAGCTGCCCTTAGTATCTCCAAATGGCTCTTGCCACTTCTTCTCTGAAGAGCCTCTTGCCCCTCATCCTTTCATGCCACACATCTTACTAGCAAGGCATATATCTCCATATGGCTTGGATGATAAGAAACTGCCCTCAGCTTCTCCAAACAGCCCTTCCCCCTTCTGTTTTCACACCCTATGGTTTGAAACTGCCAATCTCCAGTATCTGCCGGAAAGCCCTACCCCTTTCCTTGGGTCACAATAAAGGCAAGAGCCCAGGATCCACATGTGCTCTTCCTCTCCCCACCCCTACCCCCTCCACGGTTCCTCACAGAAGTCTAGGATAGGTAAGACAGGGCCCCTCACTGCCCTCATACTCTCCTCTCTTCCAGGCTCTTCGACCTTATAAAAGCTGCCTTTTCATGCATTCTCCACTGCCTGGCTATCTGTGTTAGTGCCTCATCACCCAAAGAACTTCCATATTACATACAAAACACTGAGGAATGAGAGGGTGGAGAGAAATGGATGGAAAGGTTCTTGGAAGTTTAGTACAATTCCTTCATTTTTTTTCAGTTGCTTTAGTGTTGGAATGGACTGAGGCTCCCAGGATGTAGTTTTTGGCAACCACTGCCCAGTACTTATCCAGCTTTTCTAGGCATTTTGTAGCAAGGAAGGATTTCAGGTTATCTAGTCTGCAATATTTCCAGAAATATAACTCGCAGAAACTTCCCAGAAGAAAAACACCATGAAGGAAACCACTTTCCCTATGTGCTTCTTATGGAACAGCCAATGAAGTAGTAGACCTGGCCAGAAGACACCACTTTCCTGTTATCTCTTGAGAACTCTTTTCTTTCCGTGGTTATTTTCTCCTGTCTTCTTCTGCAAGTTCCTTTTTGTTGAGGCACACATTCCATTTTCTACCTACCTAGGCCAGCGTTTCCCAACCCTCCCTCTTCCAAACACATTGGCATGTGTGTGCGCGTGCACGCGCACACACACACACACACACACTCGCTACTGGATCTTGAGGACCTTTCAAAAGGAACTTGCAAAGGGAAGACTTTTATTTTCTTTTTTAAATATCTGAAATACAACATTTTGGACACATTAGGGTGCTCTAACCCCCAAATTCCTGTCTTATCGCCTGGAAAGGAGACATAGTCTAGGATGGGCAGGGACCCATATAAAAGAAGTTATCTTACATCATATGCATTAAGCCCAACATATTTATGAAACAAAAGAGGGCAGCTGTGGTGAGGCAGAAAAAGCCCTGGACCTAGAGTTAAAAGACCTGCATTGGAATACTGGTTCTGACACCTGCTCTCTAAGTCTCAGTTTGCTCACCTATAAAATCGGAGTAATGATACTATGTCATGTGAATATAACCTCACCTGCAAAAGACTGGTTTTGATTACAATTGCCTGTTAGTATGTCTGACTCCCAAGGAGGAGGACAATCTTGAGGGCAGAAGTCATATTTGCTTCTCCCCCACTGAGCCTGCCCTCAGTGCACAGCAGAGTAGTCACTGAATGTTGGTTAGTGAATGAAGAACAACTGGAGACTTGCATAATATTTTTGATGGTCATTACATTTCTAATAGAATAAGTGCTGATTGATGTTCATTGATGGGCTACCAGGATAGTGCAAATCTATTTTTATTGTATATAAATTTGATGTATAGACATTCCAAATCCACAGGAGTTGATTCACTCACCATGTTACCAACCAACTAGCTTTGCAAACTTGTTTGAGTCTCATAGCAGAATATTTCAGGAAATTTGCTCCCTTGGTTGTTATTCAGTTGGTGATGTGTTTCCAGGAAATGTGTATACACTTTACAGATACTGTGAAAGTGTGTTTTCATATGCACTGTCTCATATGGATGCCAGCAACAATCGCATGAGATAGGCAGGGAATGTGTTCTTGCTACCAGTTGACAGATGAAGAAACCAATGTTCACAGACATTGAGTCGCTACATACATAGCCAAAGAGAGTTTGTGGCAGAGCTTGGCCTATAACAGAACCATGTTTCTAGTTTCCCAGACCAGAGGTATGTTTTTTTGTTTTTGTTTTTGTTTTTACACAATCTGTTATTTCAATCTGGTTGCATTTTGTGTTGTTGCTTCAATGATATTTTTGCATCTCATCCTATTTCCGCTTTCTAACTGTACGTCCCACTACTTGCCTCAGAGCATATTCTGGGTTCCCAGGTCTAGCCCCTCTTCCCTGGATGCGTCCTCTTCAATTTTCTGCTTCTGGGTCTTTGCATCTGTTTCTACCTTTTGGTTGCCCCACACCCCACATCCCCACAAGTTGAAAGAAACCCTAGGCATCCTCTTGGTTTCAACTCAAAAACCAACTAACCTCATGAAGCTTGTGTAGATCAGCCCTGCTGGATGAGGTCTCTCTTTCCTTGAGCCCACAGAGTAGTCTGTGCCATGTATATGGAATGTGTCTTGCTCTATACACATTTCCATATCGGCTTAATTCCCTTTACTCTCTAGTGTTCCTTGCTCCCATTGTCTCCCGGGCTTGCTTTGCACACCTGATTTTATGGGACTGTCTTCCCGGCAACACTGTGAACTCTTTGAGGACTGGGACCTTGTTTGATTCATCTCTTTATCTTCAGCACCCAGCACAGGACCTGAAACACACAGTAGTTGCCTGAAAAAATGTTGGATGAATGGGTGGATGGGTAAATGAAAGCCACCCAGCACAAAGCCTTGGACATAATAGGTACAAAATAACAAAGGATTAAATAGAGTCTTCACCCAATCCTCATTTCTTCTCATCCTATCTCAGTGGGAGGAAAATGTGTTCTTCCTGCCTAAGGCTGCCCCTCCCGTTTGTGCTTTGGATCTCATACCATCCTGCCTCCTCTGGTGCCTCACTCCATTAATTACTTCTTCCTCACTCCACACTCTCTAATCTCTCCCTCTTCTTTGTCTGGCTCCTTTCCCTGAAGTAGCAAGCCTGCTCAGGTCTCCCCTCCCATTCTAAAAATAAATACCCTCAACTGAATGGATGCCCTCCTCCTCCTCTACCACACAGTATTAGACTATGAGCCTCATTGTAGAGTAAGCCAGCTGGGTCCTTTATTGGGGGAAACCTTCGGTCTCACTAACCTTAGAATCTTTCCTCTTGGGTTGGTCACATGGGCCACAGAAGACTCCTCAGGTCTCTAGACTGGAGGGAAAAGGTCTGACTCTCAGGGGCTTAGGGGCAGAGTCAGGGAAGAAACCTGGGACTTCACAGCTTTCACTATGCATACCTCCACTTAGCCCCCATGTTTTCAATATGAGACCCCATCCCTCAAGTGGGCCTGGGAACTCCAAGTCTGGAGGCCCTCTGCTTTACCCTATCCAGAGAATAAAACTCCAGACTGCTGTCAGGGCAGGAAAGGGCCATCCCCTCAGTGGCATCACCTGTGGGAGGTACTTTGAGAATGGACCAACTTCTAAAACAATTTTCAAAAAACCCTCATTATTTTGGTGCCCATCACCCTTCACCTCCATTTCCAGAGTTACCTGTTAGAGCCTTTAAAGATTCTTGGGGGATGAACAAGGTTGTTTTTTTGTTTTGTTTTGTTTTGTTTTTTGCTTTTCCCACTAACGGCTTAGGGTTCCTAGTCTGTGGCCTTCTTGGGTCTGCTAAGTCAACTACTACTCATCCATCTGCTTTTCAGCAGCCAAAATTTGCTTGTCTCCTTTCCTGTTTTTCCAATCCTTGTGGGTCTGTGCCTTTCAAAAATCATTTTGTAGTAGTTTTAATGGGGTTTTGGGAGGCAGTGAAATTTGTCATGGGGGTATGTGCTCCACCTTAACTAAAAACTATCACAGGCACAGATGTCTGACAGCCTGTCTTCATTCACCCTATGCACCTTTGTTACCATGCCACTCTCCCTAAATCTCTCCAGATTCAGCTTGTCTCATTCAGGCCCTATAGCCTCTTCTCTGACCATTCTGCTCTTTCATCTCTCAACTCTGGACTACCTAGGCTAAAACCAACTCCCTATCTATAAAACTTCAGGTCCTACTAGAAGTTCAGATGCTTTGCCAATATATCTGCTCTTCATGACCTGTCTACTCTCTCTCTGGCTCCTAGCATTTCCACATACTTTCCCAATTCTGACTCCCATAACTGTGCTGCTTCTCTCTAAGTAGAATGTTGATTTCCATCAACCACACAGGCTAACCCTTTTCCCTCCTATTTCCTTTAATAAAGATACTGGGAACAAGGATAAACAACTACTATGTACTGAGCATTTATTATGTGCTACTCACTACGGTAGACACTTTATACACATGATCACCTTTCTTTCTTCCTCACAGTCTTATCAGGCAGATAGCATTTATTAGTCCCACTTTGTAGATGAAGAAACAGAGCCTCAAGGAAGGAAAGTGGCTTCCCCAAATTCACCAGGCTAGTGAAAGGCAGAAGTGGAATTCCAGCCCAGTCCATCCAAGGGCATGCTCTTCCTATGACTCTACACTGCCTCAGTCAAGGCATCAGAGAGGGAGCTAGAAAGCAGAAGGGGAGAGGATACTGACTACCTGAATTGGAGGGAGTGGCCAACATCAAAGGGACAAAGAGTAGAATATGGAGAATGATGGGGCTAACAGGGAAAAAGCCTTCACTGACTTCACAGGTTTGCATAGCATTGACCCTTTTGATCTTTAGTTGTGCACACATATGTTTTTACCATGCTTATCGACCCACACAGCCAGTAATAGTAGTGACTATTAAGCTATATGATACACACCAACATGGCTTTAAATGATCTATCACAATTTGAAAAGTTGCCTGCATTTTTCCAGAAAGGAAGCTTGGAGTCCGTTAAATCAAGCTAAGACTAATACTGCTTTATAGACTGACACAGAAACTCACAGTCATAATGATAAGCCTGAATCATCAAGACAGTGTACTGTCATATTTTGCAGACCCAATTTAGGGAATGAAGGAAGAGTAATGTCCACACTGGAAAGATTTCCATTGACTTCCTTCTAAGTTCATGCCATGGAAAGCCTGCGGCCCCAAATACACGACAATGATGGACAAAACATACAAAGGTGAAAACAAAAAGACATGGTCAGAAAAAGAAAAACACGGTCAGGACAAAATTAAAAAAAGATAAATGTTAAAGTGGCAGGCTTGCTGGACTGGAAGCAAACAATGGTAGCCAGAAGTTCATTTCCCAAGGGGTATAGTGGTCCAAAATTACTCTGAGCAAGATGGAGGGCAAAAGTCAGCCTTACTGCCTAATGCCAAGGATCAGGATGGCACTCACCCCAAACCCACCAAGCCCTGAATATAAATCTGATTAAGAAAAAGAACTACTGCCAAACTCTACCAGAATCTTTGACTCTAGTGGGCTGCAGGCCTTGGGAAGTGAGGACACAGACATGGTCTCACAACTAGGAGCAGAGCTAAGCCATCAGGTGGCTCTGTGAACGGATCTCCAGTATTCCCTAGAGCATCCTCAGGGCAGTGATATGGATATGTTCTGGAAAGCTGTTTTGATTCTAACAAATGACTGTTATTTTGCAAAAGTCCCGTAAGAAGTTAACATGTTGGATAGGTTAATCTTCTATCATCAAGCTTCCATATTTTTAAGAGGTAAACTTAGAAAAGGTTAAAAACCAGTTTTTACAGAGTGGGTTTTTTTTTTTTTTTTTTTAATGTTTGGAAACTACTCGCAAAACTAATCTTGATGTTCTCCTGTTCCGCTGAAGCAATTCCCTTCTTCTTGCATGCTTTTCCTTCAGAAACCCCAAAAATCTTTCCCATGGAGTATGGAAAAGGCTCCAAGGAAATCCCTCCCATTGTGCTGACTGGGGGAGGAGAACAACAGCTGCTTCCGAAATCCATCTAGACTCATCCTCTATTTCCCTTTGTGAAGAATAAGCTTAATCTGTAGGGGTAATTTCTTCAAAACCTGTGCCCTGAGGGCAATGGTGAAATTTCCTTGTAGCTGGGGTAAACACAAGAGCTACTACTGAAACTTCATCCAGAACCATCTTCTCTATCTCCCTTAAGTAACAAAAGCCTTAATCTACAGGAAGAAGGGCTTCAAAAGTGTAGCTTAAGGACGCTGGTGGATACACATTGCAGCATGGGGAAAGGTCAGGGAGAAACACTATTCCTGGATGAGAAGCAAGAAACATAAAGCCATATCCCTGAGATGCAGGTCCACAGTGCCTATGAAAGATTGAGGCTTAATCAGAATGTAAGAGGATGTCCTCCTTACACCACACTTCACCACCAAAATAGCAAACATTAAGTAAAAATAACAGTGCAATATATTTATGAAGCTGCAAGAAAAAAGGCTTTCTCTGGGGATCAACATAAACAGAAGATCCAAATCCCTGCAAGAAGACAACAACAAGGTACCACCTGGGGAATATGAAGTCTCTGGTGCCCTTAGTAGCCACAAACTTTAACTCTGGCAAAAAGAGTTGTGTTCAAACATAACTCAATACCCGAGTAGATAAACACAAATCCCTACACCAAAGGCCTAGCAGAAGTAAATGTGTGCTCATTTCCAAAGAATTTTTTTTACCTAAGTATCTGTTTTCCTACATGACATGCCTGACTTTCAACAGAAAATTACAAGTAATGTAAAAAAAAATGGCAAGAAAAAAAACACAGTATGAAGAGATAAAGTAATCATCAGAACCAGATTCATATATGAGACAGATGTGGAAACTATCAGACAGAAAATTTTAAAGAACTGTGATTAATATATTAAAGCCTCTAATGGAAAAGGTAGACAACATGCAAGATCAAATAGGTAACTTCAACAGAGAGATTGAAACTATAAGTAATAATCAAATGGAAACACATAGAATTAAAAGCTGAGTAAGAAAAATGAAGAATGCCTTCAATGGACTCACCAGTAAACTTAATACAACAGAAGAAAGAACCAATGAGTAGAAAGTTAGGTCAATAGAAACTCCCCAAACTGAAATACAAAGAAAAACAGAATGGGTAAAAGACATAACTGAGCATCCAGGAGCTGCAGAGCAATATTAAACAGTGTAATACACACATAATTAAAATACCAGAACAAGAACGCAGAAAGAATTAGGAAGAAGAAATAGTGGAAGAAATAATGGCTGAGAATTTTCCAAAATTAGTGCCAGCACAACAGCACATATCAAAGAAGCTCAGATAACACCCACACCTAAGCATTCATATTAACTGCTGAAAACCAAATAGAAAAAGAAAATATTGAAGATTCAATGGAAGTAAACCATAGTACTATAGAGAGACAAGGATAAGAAATACAGCAGATTTCTCATCACAAGCTATGCAATCAAAAAGTACAATGGAACCACATATTTAAAGTGTTGAGTCAACCCACAGTTCCAAAACTAGTGAATATACATGAAAGATATATAAAATTGTTCAAATGATCAAGGGATGGGGCATGGTCACGGTGGGTAGACAATTACTCAGTGAGGAAATCTGAATTCCCACCCTGGAGAGCTCTGCTACATTCCCCAAGGGAGCAGCAACCATCCCCAGAGAGCAGAGGCAGTGTCTGGCAAAAGAGGATGGCCCACTGATTGGTTC
>JAQZBX010057668.1:0-17910 GCA_029593785.1 Cabassous unicinctus
GAAGCGAACCCAGGGCCTCTCATATGGTAAACGGGGACTCTATCCATTGCGCCACACCCGCTTCCTGCCGTGAGGTTGCTGCATCAGCCCACCGCACCGCTCAGGCCGGCGTGCCCTCACAAGGAGGCCTCGGGAAGTGAACCCGGGGCCTCCCATATGGTAAAGGGGGGCTCTATCCATTGAGCCACACCCGCTTCCCGATATAACATCTTAGAAGAGAATTTGTCAGTATCGACTTAAGCTGACCCAGCAATTCTACTCCTGATTATATACATAACAGAAATGAATAAATATTAAAAAATATGTACAAGATTGTTCACAACACACTATTCATAATAACACCAAACTGGAAATAACCTAAATAGCCATAAAAAGTATAATGGATAAAGTGTGATGTATTTGTGAAATGACATAATATCTAACAATGAAAATGAGCAGACTATTGCTACACAAAATAACATGAACCAACCTCACAAACATAATGCTGAGCTAGAGAAGAGAGTCAAAGAAGAGTATGTACTACATGAATCCAATTAAGCAAATTTCAAAAATAGGCAAAAACTAATACATGGTGTTAGAAGGCACAGAGTGGTTTTCTTCCAGGGCTGGCAACTAGAAGTGGACAAAAAAGATGATTCTGGGCAGTGGTGATTTTCTGTTTCTTGGTCTGGTGCTGATTGCATTCACTTGCATACTTAGGATTACACTAAGGATTTGTGCACTTGTCTGTATTTGTTATACTTCCACAAAGTTTATGTAATAAAGAAAGACTATACGGAAGCTCTTAAAGCGCTGAATGTGCTTCAACCGAGCAGCAATCGTCTTAATTGATGTAAAAGAATCTTTGCTAATAAGAAGAAAAAAGGAAGATGGGTAGAAAAAGCGTTTCTTCCTTCACCCACAGATTATAAGCATGCACAGGTATAAGAGGATGAAGTCATGTTGAGACAATGAGAAAGAGAATTTCAGATAAATGGTGTTCTTTGGAAGAAAAGGTTTAAGACAGAGGTCCTCTGGGTGATTTAGGCTCTGCTCTAAAAGGAGGTAAGCACTTTATTTGGGACATTGTTGGGTGGAACAGTGACAGTCAGATGGAGATGCTGCTGGGGCATGGGGGATGGGGAAGCTTCCTCAAAGCAGTCAGGAGATGGTTGAAGTCATCCACTACAGGCTGGTTGGGAGATGGCAGATAATCTTAACTTGGATTTTAATACAGATTATCTGTTTATTTCCCATCCAGCTAACTCTAGGTTATGGAGAGCAAGTTTCCTTATTTTATTTGGCTTTCCAATTGACACTTGTATTCTAGCCATCACAGGAAGTGCTAGTCAGACTCTAAAAGAAAGCCTGAATTCCACTTTTAAAAAGAACAAATTTTGGTAACATTTAAGCATCAGGTGAATTTTCATCATTGACCTGTTATTTTTTTCTGTTAGACTTCTGATTTGTGTGTGTGTGATTGTATGTCATGTTGTGTGTATGTGTGTGTGTGTGTGTGGTGTGTGCTGACATATGCTCTGCTAACAAAGAGAGATATCAATCTTCTATTCCTTCTCTTTGATCATAAAAAAAGTTCTAAGTGTGAATAAGAGATGCCTTTATCTCTTGGTCAATTTAAATCTTGTTTCTCCTTATATAAGTCCCCTGAAAGTCATTGTTACCTTCTTAAAGAAATAAAGAATAACATGAATAAACTTATTTTCCTGCAGGCCACAAAAAAAGCTAATCTGGGCCTATACTCATGGATATAACACATTATATATTGTATTTAATATGCACTCAAATGACTTGAATAACTGTATTACAAGACTCAATTAAAAAAATATAACCAAAGATGAAAGGCAAACTCACTCAAGATAGTTTTTTTTAGCCCTCAAAATTGTAAGTACTAGGCTGCATTAGATTAAAAAAAAATCCTCCCATAGTATTAGCTGAGAAAAATAGTACATTGTAACAATGGATCCACCAATTTACCATTCAGAGGTCTTGTGCAAGTAAAACAATAAATTGGAGCTCAAAAATATACAACCTAAAAGCCTTCTAGAAAGATCTTCTGCAATAACAACACATTATTTTCAGGAACATTAAATGCTGCACTGATTCCTGTTTATTAATCCTCACAGTCTCCTGAAAGGAAATATGTAACCAATGAAATCTTCCTGGATACACATGAGCTGTCTGAGACAGGTGAAAAAGTAGGGGGCTGAACCCAGGCTTTTGGGATCTGAGCACAGGGCTACATGGGATACTGAATCCTGGACGGTTAAAGGTAGAAGAGACCTCCATGCGGGGTTTCTCAGAAGTGGTCACACCTGCACTGGATCACCCGTTTTAAAACCAAAACAAAATAACAACAGAATCCTGGGTCCTATTTGAATGGGTGGTGAATTTTTTATTCAGAATCTCTGGGTGTGGGGTCTGGGAATCTGTATTTTTTTTTAATCACGCTTCCCCCAGTGTTGCTGATGCTTACTGATATTTGAGATTGCTCCCTCAGGGGCCATCTAGTACAGCCCCTCATTTTCCAACGAGGACGTTGAGGCCCAGAGAACAAGGATGTTCCGAAGGCCACCCAGCCATTTAGTGGCAGAACTGGCAGAGATCCAGGTATTTTGACCCCCAAGCCATGCTCCGTTCTACCACATCTTGTTGCTTCTGAAGTAATTTGTTCCCTTGTCCAGCAAATTGTATAGGCATCCTAAGAACCAATGCCATCTACTCGGGAATGTGACTCCTGATAATTCTGAACTTCTCAAAACTCCTATTTTATTTGATTAAAAAATACTACTTAAGGAAAGTCCAAAGGATGCAGAGTTAAAATTTGCTCATTCCTTTCAGCTCCTGAGGAAGTGGTAAAAAACCAGGAAATCTTCCATTTTACCATTCACCAGAAATGCCGTAGAGATGCAAATAATTTCTGTCCAGTGTAAAAGATGGCTCTTCAGATTTATTAATCTGAAGGACATTAACCAGTTTGTATATAACCCAGCAATGTTACCCTAACATTGCTTTATTAAATTGCCTAAAAACACTTGCTTCTCAAATTCTCATTTGAACTGAGTTTAACATCTTGCTGGTTCATTTGTTAATGAGATAAATACAATCTTTGGCTTATATTCGTTTGATAGTTGAATAAGAGTCATTGTCTAAGCTTTTGAAAATTATAGTGTAACATGAGAAATAACTACTGACAGCATGAATGGGTTAGCAGCTTCTCTGTGAAGCCTTCCTTGGCTTGACTAGAGTGGCTAACACTTTCTCATCTCTGTTTCCCTAACCCTACAAGGTTACACACACCTCTCATATGGCATTCATCACATTGCTGCAAATATTCACTCATATATTTCCACAAATAAATAACAGTGCACTCACTAGACTGACTGTGATCCCCTCAGGTCAGAGACCATTCCTTCACGTGCTTTGCATTTCACTTTTTGCCATTTGCACATGGTGGATGCTTAGTGCACTTTTGTTTCAAGAACAGTTAACTCCCTGTCTCAGTGAATGAAGATCCATCACAGGAGTGAATGCTGAATGAGGAGCAGAGCTATATCATGTGCATTTTTGCACTCCTACTGTGCTTTGATCAAAGTAGATTTGCAGAAACAGGGCCAGCCTGGACAAAACTGTGAAGAAGGTGCTTTGTATTTGGAAACCCCCTTCTTAGTGGAAACGGTAGTAATAGTATGCACTACTACTATTTATTGACTCATTTACATATTATGCAAAGTCAAGCACCACTAGCTATAAATGCCAACCTCACAATAACCTAGAAGTTAAATAAGTCCTCTTATACTTATTTTCCAGAAGAGGAAACAAACACTGAGGGAACTTACTTGATAGAATTATCCATCTAGCAAGAAACAGGATTTGAACTCAGGTTTCTCTCATTTCAAAGCCCAGAATTCAATCCAGGTTTTATTACTTGCTGGTTATGTGAGTCTAGGCAAATTATCTAATTTCCCTGAACTTGTCTTTCCTTAGGATACCTGCGTAAAGATCAGAAATAATGCACGGAAAGCACTATCACGGTGCTGGCCACACTGTGGGCCTCCAATTTAAGCTATCACCGTTATCCTGTTGGCACCTTCCTCCCTCCACTTGTGCTTACCTGCCCCATTCAACTACCTTTCATTTCCCTGCAGCTCATACTGCTTCCCAGCTGAAAGCGCTCCAAGGATCAGCACGCTACCAGGATCTATTGGGAAGTACTGCCTCAATCCCTAAATCAGAGCTTCTCAGATATTAGCCTGTGCTGGAATCACCTGGGGATTTTAAAAAAATGCAGATCCTGATCCAGTAGGTCTGGGGTGGAGCCCAAGATTCTGCATTCCTAACAAGCTCCCAGGTTATGCTGAAGATGCTGGTCCCAGCACCACACTTGGAGAAGCAAGGCTCCACCTTTTCCGATGACCTTCCCCCTGCACCTCACTTCTGCACCTCTCATTACTCAAAGCTTGTTTTCTGCTACTGCGAGAACAGGTAACTATGGATATTAATACTTTTCCCAGGTAACAAATTTGCATTTCCACAGCTTGTCGTTCTCCCCTCCCCAAAACCCTCCCCGCACATAGCCAAGAGTTCACTGATAATTTTAAACAGCTGTGAAGAGAGGGTAATTTTTGTGTGTGCAGAGGAAAAAAGGGTAAGTTTGGGGGAGGGGAGGAAGCTTTTCCATACTGTCAAGTCACATGTCGGAAGTGTCATTAACTTGTATGGGTCTAAGTAGAAGGTAAATAGAATAATTCACTGTATCTTCAAAATTTTTAAAACAGGCTAATGAATTCTCTTCCTATGAGCCTTTCATCTTAAAAGTAGGTTATGAATGCCAGCACAGTATTCTTGAGGAAATGTTGATTAACCTATTGTGCAATGAACTGTTAGTAAGCAGTACTGTAGCTTTGGGAAATCTAACAAATATTGACATAGTCCAGTGAAATGATGTGGTGATTATTATACCCTTTCTCCCACAGATCATTTGGGCCCTCCCACAATGACTCTCAGGCAAACTCTGCCCTTGGGGACTTCCCAGATCCAATAATTGACATAATCTTTATCCATGTTTACAAATAATTCTCAGAAGATAATCCATTTTGTTTTTTTAAAAAGTATAAATATGAACCCTCTCTACAATCTTATTTATGTTATACCCATTTTTACAGATGAGGAAATTGAGTCATAGGGTTTAAATGTCTGGATAAATCCTTAAGGAATTAATTGAAATCTAAGGGAAAAAAATCATTTAGAAATTCCCAGTTTTATTGACCATTACTTTGAAAAATACTAGGCAGAGGCTAGTATTATTCATCTTTCTCTATCAGTTTACCTATCTATTATCTATCAATTACATCTATCCTTCTATCTATCATCATCATCTAGAAGGTGGATATGCTTCTCTCATTTATTACCAAAGTGTATAAATATAGCAATGTGTGCTGGTAAATGATGTCATATATAGGTACAAAGGAGCACCCTTTCAATGTTTACATTTGAAGCAGTTAACTTTCTCTCATGTTGGTTGCCCACTCAGTTGCACCCTGCAGCTGCCCCTGCTCCCTGCTCAGCCACCACTTCTATCCTGCTGTCAGACTCTTGGCAGGCAAGAATGAAAGGCAAGAAAAGGCCCAATATTGCTTTGCCAGTCTCCATTATACCTAGGGCTTAGCAGGCACCTCAGTCTGGGCTTAAGGCACTTCATGGGTAGTCAACTTGTTTGGGACTTCTGAGAAGGGTTGTCCTCCCAGATAAAGAGAGACACACGGAGAACGTGTCCTTCTTCTCCATTTTGGAGTGATTGTGTTAGGATATGATACACTGGATCCGAGGCAGCCATTTTATAATCACTAGGAAAAAAAAGGCTGAGGATGAAAGCCCAAAGAAAGGAGTAAATAGTAAAGGAGAACAAAAAGTTGAAAAGAGCCCGAGTCCTCATTGGTATCCTGAAACTCTTGTTTGATTATGGAGCTGCCCTTACTTCCAGATTGCTTGCTCTATGAAATGCTAAATGCCTCTTTTGTTTAAGCCATTATTTCTTCTGTTCCTTGCAGCCTGAAGCAGCAAAACTGGTGTTCCAGTTTTTGTGAAGGGAACCCCTAGGATTGTAACTAGCCATTTCCACAGTGGAGTAAGCTGTACTTTTTCAGCTCTTCCTGAGGTGGCAGAAGGCATACTTGTGGTCAGCTGCTCTTGGAGACAGGCTCTATCTGGTGGGAACTGTAGGAATTTGCTCTGCCAGTCCTGACCAGGCGGCCTGAGCCTACTTCCTTCCTGTGCCAAATTCCTGGTGTCTTTTGTAACAGAATCTCAGGTTTTGGGCCAATGGTGGTTTCAGAGCTTTTAGTTTTTCATGGATAGACAGATGTTGGGGAAGTTTAGTTCTCTGAATATAGCCTATAAATTATAGTCTCTTCAGATCATATGAATGGAATAGACTTTAAAAGCAGACTATGAACATATAGGAGCCATTTATATCCTTTAAAAATGGTGCCATATAGAAAGGTTTTTCCTTAGAAGGTGAATAGTTTTCACTATTATAAAAATTATCTAAAATTGAGCCCAGATCCTCAGACTATATTGTGATGGAAGGGGGTACAGGTTTATGAACAAGGTGGCAAATATGAAGTTATGCAGCTCTGATTTTAGATATTTACAGGAAGATTGTAAAATAATGATTGACATCTTTCATTTCCTTCATTTCTTCACCACACTTTTCAAAATCCATTTTTATGTGTTAGTGCAACTTACAAGCAAAATGCATTTCATTCCACATGTATACAAAAAAAGTTCTGCACATGAAAAACACACTGGTAGGTACCACTAAATGTAGAAAATATAGGACCTAAATTGTCAAACAAACAAAAACAAAACAAACAAAAAGTGTCACAGGGGACATTGCATGACAAAAACTACAAAGATGTCATCCATATCTGCTCCAGCTCTAGCTCCTTGCCTCTGTGTTTATTTTTTCAAAGATTGAGGGAGAAAAAGAATTCTAACAGACAGAAAGCCAGAGGAAGGCTAGGAGTACTCTGTGAGTTCAGCCCCACCTAACGATACTTCTCTTCACCCCCCACCCATCACCTCCACTGTCAATGCCACCCTTGTGTTCTGTGAATTTTTATATTATTTTCAGTGTGCGAGACATCTAAATATATAGTGGATTCCTTCAGTATTCCTTCAAATATAAAAGACAAATAATCTTGATTCTTCCAGCAATAAGGCTCCACTGAGAGGGTTATTTTCTGGAGAATAGTATGTTCAGAATTGTACTTTAGGAAGATTAAGCAGGCAAAACTGAGTGTAGTATAGATTGGAAGGAAGTGGAGTTGTCTAATTGAGGAAAGCAGAGCACCACTGTTTAGATAAACTAAAGAGGTTTTGGTGGTGTGAGTTAGAGTAGTGGCCTGGAGAATAGAGAAGAGATGGGTGTAGAAGTGTCATGCTTGATATATCTTAAATCTTGCATTCTTTTCCATCTCATCTAAATTTGATCTTCAAGCCAAGCCCTGCTGGAATATCCAGGGCCACTTCCAGTGCCTTAGGCCAGAGATGCTTACCCAGCCCCAACCACATGGTCTGGTGGCCACACCCTCCATCATTCTTATGGCCGATGCAATGTGGGTGAACTTGCAGTTCTACAGACACCCCATGGTATTTTATGCTTCAGCACTTTGGCTGTGCCTTCAGTCTGAAGTTCCCTTTTCCACATCACTTGAACTTAATCATACTTCAAAAACATGCTTGGTGTCATCTCCTTTCTGTAGTCTCATGTAACATCTCCAGATGGTAGAGTTGACCATCCCTCCTTTGACCTTTTCTGAATCTTGTCTGCTCTTGAGTTTGGCATTTATCATGCCGAATTGCATTTATATTTTCACTCATCCCCAATATCCACTGTGATGGTCCAGAAAAGGTAGTTGCTAAATATTTACTGAATGGTTAAATTCTGATTATCAAAGATTCTGCCCTGTTCTTGAGCCCCGTCTTCCCTGTCACACAACCCAGTTCTTACCTGCTTTCATCCCTGTTTTTGAGTGTCTCTTGTGCTAATTGCTCAGTAGCACAATCACATTAAAGGGCTGCTGATCTGTGTTGACTTACTTCTCTACTCCACCATTGTCTGGGCCCTGGCTGAACTCTATGCCAGTGTCAGCTCTGCTGTTTGTTGATAGACTAGCTATGAGCCAATTGCCTGCAATGTGACAACCTGCTATAGACATACCATGACTCAAATCCTAGATCCCCCACCTGTGTAGACTACCTGTCTTACAGCTGGAGAACTCTGTACCCTGTAATCTCATCCTTGTTCAACTCTGAACCTCTGCCACTAGCTCCTACATCTCCCTTCACATTCGTTCCTCCCTTGCTCACCTGCTAGTGGCCATGAGCAACACCTGGTCTAATCCTCCTGCCTCTAATGTATGAACGGCGGTGTCCTGCAGAAGCTCACTGTGGTAGGTTGAATTATGTACCCAAAAAACACATGCTCTTAATCTTAACCTGCATTCCTGTGGGAGTGAGCCAACTGTAAATAGGGCCCCTTGCAGATGTTATTTTTAGTTAAAGTGTGGCCTAATGAATGAGGGTGGGTATTAATCTGGGTTACTGGAGGCCTTATAAAGAGAATCCAAAAGTCACAGAAGCAAGAAAGGACATCACAATGTGATGGGACATTGCCGGGTGATGGGAGGCAGAAATACAAGACAAGGAATCCCAAGGATTGGCAGCAGCCAGCACCAGTATGCTCTAGACCATGGTAGAAAGCATAGTCTTACCAATGCCTTATTTTAGACTTCTGGCCTCGGAAACCATGAGTCAATAAATACTGTTGTTTAAGCCAACCCAATTCCTGCTATTTGTGATAGCAGCTCTGGCAAACTAAGACACTCACCAGATGACAGACAGACTCCACTGGCTGTTGGAACTGCTTAGATTTGGGGGGGTGGGGGGAAGGCAGACAAATATGGGATTGAAGTCAAAAGCTAATTGAGGCTTTCTGTTTGCATGATTAGGCACATGGAGACAGCATGGAGGAAAGAGAGTGCACAAAAAAACAATTTTAGCTTCTGGAGAGATATAATGAATTCAGTTTTTAGGAGGAGATGAGTCCAGTTTTGGATAAAAGTGATATTAAAAATATTAATGAGGTATATCATCAATCAATTACCACAGATGCTAGCTTTTGGACTCTATTGGTGCCTGTCAGCCAAGGTCCTTTCATGTGTGTGGAGGAAGCTAGCAGAACAAGTTACTAGAACAAGTTACTTTTTGTTCAGAGCGAAGGTCTTTGGCCTAGGCCAGGCTCAATAAATCCCAGATAAACTTCCCATTTGAACACCAACCTTCTTTTCATTTGCCCCTTCCTCTGGGGATTAGACTTTGCCTTTTTAACCTTTAGGAGTTTAGTCTTAAAATTACCTCCATACTTCTAGTTAAAGCGCTCCATAGTACTCAGGCCTAGTACCATTTTTCAAGACTTTGTGAATTTGATCACATCTCCTCTCAGCTACATCTCACCACACAGTGCAGTTGGTCCTCTCCCCTTCAGCTCATAAAGACCTCTTTTATCCTTAAAAACAAGGGAGGGATGACTGCTAAAGATTTATGCAAATTCTGTTTTTAACCTGCCAGCCAAAGAATAGGGCATAGAGATGAATTCTTAAGATGTTTTTGGCTTTTGAATTTTGTGTTCCAGAGAGGATGTTTTTGTTTTGTTTTGTTTTGTTTCCTTTTGACAGATTTGATTTAGACATAAAGATGGAAACTTAATTGTTAGCTCTGGGCATTCAAAGAAGGTGAGGATTTGTACCCACCCTGCTCAGAAAGGACAAACGAATTGCCTAAGGATTTAACTCTGGCTTAGCGCTTCTGATTCAAATTGAAAATACAATAAATGTCAAATAACCATATTGGTCACATGGGGGGTCACTCATTAGAGAGAGGAGAGGGGTAGCATAGCTAATGAGAAAATGAGGGGAAGCAAGAACGCTGGATTGTAGTCTCACTTCTGCTAGTGTCGTACTGAGAACTCTGGGGTAGGAGACTGCTTTTCCCAGATTTCTTCAGTTTTAGCTTTCATCTAGGAGAAATGCAAATTTGTTTCCCTTTTACTTCACAAGTGTGTAGGAGGTTTGTGTATCTACCAGTACCTCAGCCTGATGATGGGCTTTTGTCTTTTGTTTCCATCGGTTTAATGGGCATAAGGGGAATTCACAGCAGGGCTGATTGTCAGCCCCTTGCCTATTCAGTGGAGATGGTCACCATCTCAGAACCCCTGGGTCTTGACTGTGCCATTAGATCGCCCAAGTGATGACATGAACACCAATTCAAATTTTTCTGAAATGTCTGCCTCCTGAGCGATCCGTTTGATTCACCCCTCTCCACAACACCCTTGGCACCCATTTCCTAACTGTCCTTGCTCCAATTCCAGTTGTGAACTTCCTGCTCTTGCTTCTGTGCTGGAAGAACCAGCCATCTCCTCTGAATGTTCAAAAGGCCCCTCTTGGCAAGCATCTCTCTCCCCAGGTAAGAGGCAGGGAGTCTGAGACACATCACTTCTTAAGAATACACTTTACCTGGCTTTAAGCCCAGGGTTACCTGGAAGGAATATATTGGTTGACCATTATATTTGCAGAGATAGGTTTAATGGTTTCCCAGTGTTTTGAGATATATTCTTTATGGCTAAGATTGACTTCATGAAAAATCTATGCATCCTCCACTCTTAAACATGCCTAGGTTTTCCCTACCTTGGAATAAAAACCTTTGCTTCACCTTGTTGCCTTTTTAAAGTACTGTCTCAGTACAATCACCTTTCAAGGCCAAATTTCTGAACAGATACTGCACACTGATTGTGTTAATTTCTGCATCACATCATCTCAGATTGCCTTTGCAATCTGGCTTCCACTCCTACCAAACAACTGAAATGGTTTTCTCTGTGCTTTTCTACCAGACTAATGTCATTTCCTCAGTTATTATCCCTTTAAATCTCCCTGGGGAATTCTATGCTGTTGATTATCTTCTTTCCTTAAAAATTTTTCCATGGCTCTATCTAACACTGCAGTCCATTCTCTCTTTGCCTTGTAAACTTTTCCTTTTTTCTTAAGTGACCCTCTTTTCTCCTATTTGCATTTACTTAGCTCAAGGTGTAATTCTTGGCATTATGCCCGTCCATTCTCATAATTAATTCTTTTACCAAAATGGTGGTGATTCTGTCCAAAATGTGTTCAACTCTGACATCTCACATAAAATCTGTTCCGTATTTCTAACTATTTACTAGCCATTTCCACTTGGGTATACAAACACCCCTCCTAATTTTTCCATTCCAGAAAACAGACTGATTGGATTTAAATTCTGGCTCTGTCACTTACTAGTTGTGGCACTCTGGGAATATTACTTTAATATTGCCTCAATTTCCTCAACTAGAGAATGGGATGATGATGGTGATAATAAAATCTACTTCAGTGGATTTAAGGAGTAATCTATACAATTAGTACAACACCTTGATAGCATAGTAAATGCTAAATAAATTTTATTAGTCATTATCTACAATTCTGCCTTCTCCTTAAACATTACATCTAGTAATTCACCAAATCCCTTCTTTCCCTCCTTTATCTTTACTTTCATTCTTTGCTTTATGTCCATTCTCCTTTTAATGTATGTCTTCAAGGCCTTATAGCTAGATTGTCATAGTCTCTTCACCAGTATATTGTGTCATTTATTAGGCTGCTTCCCATTTCAAAAAGGATCAATGGATCACATTCAGATTCCTCAGCTAGGTATCCAAGGTTCAGCTCAGTTGTTTCTTCTTTAATCTCCTACTACCTAACATATAAAATTTCTGCTTCAGTTAAGGCAACCAATTTCCCTGTCCATGAAATGGCATGCAATTTCCATGACCCTAAAATATCCTTTAGATGGCTAAATCTTTCCCATTGGTTGTCCATATCCTTTGGGAATCCAGTTTCAAATACTTGATTTTGAAGGAAGAATAGAATCCTTTTTAAAGTCTTGGAAACTAGATACAAAATTCTAGAGGGCATGAAAACAAAAAAACTAGAAGTACCCTGTATTATCACTTTATCAGTTCTCTAAACTAGACTTGTTAATGGAAGGTATTGCCTGATTGATTGTGCACCTACAGTGTGCCAGACATAAATACATAAAAGCTGCTGAAAGCAATATACCAGAAATGGGTTGGCTTTTACAATGGGGGCTATTGGCTTGCAAGCTTGTAGTTCCAAGGCTGAGAAAAGTGTTCCAATCAAGGTTTCACCAAGCTATGCACTCTCCCCAAAGACCAGCTACGCATGATCCTGGGCTACTCTGTTACATGGGAAGGCACATGATGGTGTCTGCCAGTCTCTGCCTTCTCCTACAGGCTCTGTTGCTTTCAGCTTCTGACTGCTCTTTCTCTCTCTGCTTTCGTGGGTTGCTCTCTGAGCTCCTGTGTGTTTTCTCTCTGTATTCATCCCATTTATAAAGGACTCCAGTAAAAGGATAAGACTCACCCTGGGTCATACCTTACTGGAATAATCTAATCAAAGGCCATTCACCTAAGTAAGCTAATCAAAAGGCCCCACCTGCAATAGGTTCATACCCACAAGAATGGGTTAGTGCTAAACAAATGATTTTTTCTGGGATCCATAAAAGCCTCAAACTACCACACCCTGTTTTCCTCTAGTTGCCATGCAACCTCTCTTCAGTAGTAAGACAAAATATCAAGAAAAGGACTCTAGGTCTTTTTCATAGGGATAAAATTAGGTCCCAGACATGGGACTCATTGTCAAATCCACTGAACCAACATTTGAGTGGCAACTATTAACTACTACTATATGCTCATTGAGCTCCTAATATATTCAAGGTACTGTTTCAGTGTTGTAGGGGACCTCAGAGAAGAATAAATCATGCACTGGAATATTTTGCCTTGGCAGTATTTTCAGTACTGTATATACTTTTCCTAAAATTAATTTTTGTGAAACACACACACACACACATATATACAAAGTTAAAAATGTCAAATACTATTGCAAGGCTTATAATGAAAAATGACTCTCTCCTGCTCCACCTTGAATTTCATTAAGGCAAAAACATTCAGGACTTGTGAATGTTTGTTGAGCTACTTAACTTGATATTTTCTAGATAACATGCTATATCTTGGCTTTTTAATTTTTGGAAAAAGAGAATTTTGCCCTCTTATTACACTCACTCTGTGTTAAGTTCCTACCAGCATCTTTTTAAGATAATCATATCATAATTTTTGGTAAAGTAAATAGTTAGGGTTTCCATTACATTTATATAAACATCGGTCACCACACACTAAGTAGTGTATTATATTATTACATTTTCTTTCTTGCACGGATTTGCTTTTCTTATAGTTAATACTTACCTCGTTTTGTCATTTTAAAAATTGCCTGTTTCTACCTCAAATAAAAACAAACTATAAAATACTTCTAAATATAATCAAACATATGAGGCAGTCTATCAGTTTCATCCATCCTCACCCTTCCACCCCTGGGAACTCTCCCTTGGAATCCCCTATTCTCATGTACCAATCTGGATTCTTTAGGTTTCCTGAATAGCTATTGTCATGGGGAATCCTTTATCTTTCTCTTGTGTTCGCCATGTTTTTCTCATTCTTGGCTTACTCTTTTTATTTTTATTTATTTTATTTTTAGGACATCCTTCCTTAGCTTCTAGGGAAAGAGTTCATGAAAATACATTTTTGAGAACTTCCTATTTGAAAATGTCTTTTTCTACCTTCATATTTGAATGGCAGTTTGGCCAGATATAGAACTCTAAGTTGGAAACCATTGTTCCTCAGAATTTTGAAAGCATCACTTCATTGTCTTTTATCTTCCAATGTTGCTATTGGTAAGTCCAACAATTTGTTGACATCACTCCTCAATTGTTATCACTTCTGTTTTCTTTTATTTTCTGACTACTTAACCTTTTAAAACATATTTAACTTTATTTAGTTTTGGGGATAGAGCTATTGCATAGGTTCAATCTGTCATCTTTATTCTGGGAGTTTTCAGAGTGATATTAATTCTGAAACAATTATATCATTATGTTGAGTTGTGTTTTTTTTTGCTTTGTTTTTTTTTCAGTAAATCAATGAGAAGTTCCCTGGTATGACATTCCCTTACTATAATTGCCTCCTATCCTTTCATTCAGCAATTTTCATGTGGAGCTAATTGTGACATTTATATCATTTTAAGAATGTGTCTGCCTTTACTAATTTTTAAAAATCATCTTTATTGAGATGTAATTCAAATATCAAAAAGTTTACCCATTTAAGTATACAATTCAATGCTTTTCAATATATTCAGAGTTGTGCAACCATCACACAATCTAAGTTTTGAATGTTTTCATCACCCCAAATGAAGTCCTGTAACCATTAACAATAGTTTCCCATTTCCCCTTCTTTCAAGCTCCTGTAACAAATTCTACTTTCTATCTCTGTTGATTTGCCTATTCTGGATATTTCATGTAAAGGGAATTATACAATCTATTGTCTTCAGGGATTGACTTTTTTCACATAGCATGTTTTTCAAGGTTTATCCACATTATAGTATATATCAGTACTTCATTCAGTTTTATTGCCAAATTCTACTAAATTTTAATTTCTCTGAAGACAGGACTCTTTTCATTTTTGCCTGCTTAAAACCTTGCATAATATCTAGGAGCTAGTACTGTCTAACCTATTTGTTGATTAAATAGTTAAATGGCAAATTATAAGTCCATTTTCAAATCTGCCCTCATAATCCTACTTTCAGAAATTTTATCTGACCACAGGCAAAAAAAAAAGTGTTTATTTCAAAAAAGTTTGAGGAATGTTTGTACAAAAATGAAGATATTCTTGTGGCAGTTTGGCATTGTTTATGAATTCCAAAAATAGATATTGGATTATGTTTGTAAATTGGTCTGTACTTGGGTGTGATTAAATTATGATTAGGGCTTTGATTGGGCCACATCAATAGGATGTTGAATCCCCTCCCTGCCCACCAAGGGGGTGGGGACTCACAGATAAAACTACATGGCAGAGCAGAGGAATGAGTTAGAGTTCTGATGCTGAGTTTTTAGCTGGAACCAGGGAAGTGAACATACAGGAGAAGAACACAGAGGAAAACAGATGGCTCCTTAGACATGGCAGAAGCCCTTGGGAGAGAGACAGAGCCATTTGCCTGATAGTCTACAGCTGGCTTTGTGGAGAGAGCATAGCAGCTGAGCCTGGAGAGAAATGGAGCCCCAGGAAGAGAGGAATCCAAGAAGCCTGAACTCTTGGCAGCTACTGGCAGCCATCTTGCCTCAACACATGGCAACAGACTTTGGTGAGGGAAGTAACTTATGCTTTATGGCCTGTTAACTGTAAGCTTCTACCCCAAATAAATACCCTTTGTAAAACCCAACAGATTTCTGGTATTTTGCATCAGCATCAGCACCCCTTTGGCTGACTAGTACAATTCTAAATATAGATTACTATTAATTTATCTTCATGGTGGGAATAGCATTGTCTCAGTCAGGATTCTGAACCAAGTGGCAAATGCAAATATGTAGGGCAGGCTGGAAGCTGGAAATTCCAGTTGTAGTGATGTTGAATTTTTGAGTCCAAATTCCTTAGACTGGAAACTCAGGAAGGAGTGAGACAATTCCTTCTGATCTCTGGAACCTTCAGTTCTTACTGTTAAGATCTCCAACTGATTGGATGAGGCCTGCCCACGTTGTGGAGGACAATTTCTTTTACCTAAGGTCAATTTAATGTAGATGCTAATCCCATCTATGAGATACCTTCACAATAACATCCAGGAAAGTATTTGACCAAACAACTGGATGCCAGTTGATACATAAAATTAACTATCGCAAACATATAAGCAAAAATCACTTCCTTTATACTTTATACCTTCATTAGAGTTTTCCAGTATGTAACTCAGGCATTTAGTAAAGTTCATAGTCATTGACCAAGGCAAGATTGGGGCAAATAAGTTTTTTTTAAAATATATTTTTAATACAGAAGTTGTGAACTTACAAAACAATCATGCACATGTGTAGAATTTCCATACAACACCCCTTCACCAACACACCATACCACTGTGGAACATTTGTTACAGATTATGAGATATCACCAATTACCACTAACTATGGTCCCTAGAATACATTTGGCATATTTTTCCATATCTCCCCAATATCAACACAGTACATCTTTGGCATTGATGCAAGAATATTACAGTATTGCTGTTAACTATAGTTCATAGGTTACATAACATTAATTGTATTTTTTCCATGCTTCTCCACATTCCCACCACCCTGTAATATTGAACTACATCTGTTCTAGCTCACAGAAGGACATTCTTCCATTTGTACCCTCAACCACACTTCTCATCCACCTTATAGTTCACTATGTTATTCAATCCCTAGATTATTCTCCAGCTTGCTTTCTTTTTTTATGCCTTATTTTATTTTTTAAAAAGATAAAAGATTACCTAAATGTTACCTAAAAAATATAGGGGATTCCCACATGCCCCACTTCCTACACCTCCCACATTTTCTGACATTAACAACATCCTTCATTAGTGTGGTACATTCTTTACAATTGATGAACACAATTTGGAGCATTGCCACTAAGCATGGATTATAGTTAACATTGTAGTTTATACTCTCTCCCACACAATTCTGTAGGTTATAGCAAGATATATAATGACCTGTATCTGTCATTGCAATGTCATTTAGGACAACTCCCAAGTCCTGAAAATGTCCCCATATTATACCAAATTTTCCCTCTCCCTGCCCTCAGAACCTTCAGTGGCCACTGCCTCCACATCAATGATATAAGTTCTTCCATTGCTAGAATCACAATAAGTCTATAGTAGAATACCAGTATGTCTACTTTAGTCCATAGTTCAATACTAAATCCTGAGGATTCTGGGATGGTGATGACCACTCCACCTCCAATTGAGAGGGGGCTTCGATCCCATAGCGCAGATGGATGGGATGCTCTTGCTTGTAGTTGTCGACTCTCTCAGTTCTTTGGGATGGTCATTGTCCTTCATCATCTCCTTGTTAGTTGTCCTGGGTAAATTCAATGAACTAGAGAGTAGGTGTTGCAACTGTGTTGAGATTCAGGGCCCAGCTGGCAGATGGACATCCTAAAGATTCAAGTCTCTTGGACATAAACCTATCAACTCTATACTATTTATTGGTTCAAATGGAAGGCCAGAAGAGCCATGTGTAGGGAAACCATAACTGAGTCCAACTCTGTCACATTGGGTAGCATAAATTCCAACGTAGGGCCCACTGGCAAGGCACCAAACTCCTGAGCTATCTGTCTTGACTACAGTGTCTGGATGTCTTCAGAGCCCTCAGAAGCCCTGCTATTTAAGGTAGTATTTACTTTGACAGTCAATGAGATCCTACTGACACGTGCATAAGCTTAACCTCTGGAATGACCTCCCGACTCATTTTGAAGTCTGTTAGCCATATAAACTCATTTACCTTTACCTTTTCCCCCTTTCAGTCAAGGTCTTTCTCCAGTTGCACTGCTAGTTAGTGATTGGTAGTAATTCCTCTATGCCAGGGAAGCTTATCCCCGGGAGTCATGTCCCACATTGGGGGGAAGGTAATGCATTGATATGCAGAGTTTAGCTTAGAGAGAGGCCACATTTGAGCAACAAGGAGGCTCTCAGAAGGTAATTCTAAGGCACCCTATAATACTAGGCTAATTTTCAATTTCAAAAGTAAAGGTTCATAAGTACAGTCATCAATATCAAGGGCCCATCAATGGACCATCCTCCTTCAGTAGTCACTGCCCCTGTACTTGGGGCAGCTGGGGGATTCTTCCTGTTCCATTAGAGAATGTGGCAGAGCTCCCCAGGATGGGAATTTGATATTCTTTTGGTTATTGTGTGACACTTCACC
>JAQZBX010057669.1:0-17925 GCA_029593785.1 Cabassous unicinctus
TTGCTGCTTGTGTTTGCTGTGTCCTTTTGCTTTGTGTTTGCTGTGTCCTTTTGCTGTGTGTTTTTTCTGTGTCTGCTTATCTCCCCCTTGCTGTGAGGGCTTGCTGCATCAGCCCACCGCGCTGCGCGGGCCGGCCTACCCTCACAAGGAGGCCCCTGGAAGTGAACCCGGGGCCTCCCATGTGGTAAATGGGAGCTCTATCGATTGAGCCACACCCGCTTCCAATAAAGAGGGTATTTCACCCAACATTTCCAGGCTTTGTCTCACAAAAACTCAGTTGTGTTTTTGAATGGCTTATTAGGAGATATATCCAATTTGGTGTTTCATTCTCTGAGTCAGATAGAACTTCAAGATGATTGCTTTAAACAGTTTATTTCAGACTTCAGCTACTGGATAAAGACACCAACTATTTCCAAACTCAGGAAGGTTTGGATTTTGATTGACTCATAGTGTTTGTGTTCTGATTATTCCACCTAAACCCAACTGGCCTGTGAATCACAAACTGACTGCATAGCTGAGTGGGAAAGGCAGCTATGCTGTTGTCCCATGTGTGGAGAGGTGGTGGAGCTGGGCCAGGGGATAAGGGACTGGGGCTGAGGAGGGGTGTGGAGGAGGCTGGAAGGGAGGCTTTTCCCTCTTCCCCCAGTCCCACTGAGGGGCCAGGGAACAGCCAGTGGGATAGATAGGGGTTTGAGGCCCCCAATCTCTCTCCTCAACAGCAATGGACTCAAGGGAGGCCTGGAGTGGCTAGGGGCTGGGGGGAGGGGGGAGGGTCCTGTCCCCTTCCTCAGCATTCTCAGCTGTGTTGACAGGAAGAAGTGGTAAAGCGGCCAGAGAAAGCGTCTTTATTTTGCTTACATATTTCTACTTCTTTGATGTTTGCCCATATTGCTTTTCCTCCTTAATGGAAAACTCCAGACTGTCTTTCTTCCCCTTCCAGTGGCCAACTTTTAACTATCCAGATGTTCACCAACTTTCAAAATGGCACCCTTTCCCCAAATTCAGCATACTTATTTTAATTTGTGGCTCAAGTTTTTTAAAAATTTGTTTTTTGTTTTGTTTTTCACCTTTTCTGTTTTGTATCAGGATATTTCTCTTTTATCTCTATAGCTGTTTTCTTGTTTCACTTTCTTTCCTTTATTGCTACCTCCCCTTTCATCCCAAAAAAGATGAAAAATAACTTGATTTCCATTTCAGGTTAGTAGTATTAAAGTGGTTGTGTGTGTGTGTGTTTAACACACTAACTACAGGTACCCTTGTCTAGAGTGTGTAGACACAAACTGTATGGGCAGTTTGCTCTTATTGGATGACCATATCAATGACTTTCACTTCTGTCTCCCAAGGGTCCAATAGCCTCCTCTTTACCCATTATCACGGCTGCCATTTATTAAATGCTTACTACGTGCCAGGCTCTGTGCAAAGCACTTTACATGTATTTTCTCATTGAATCTTCTTTGAATCCTATAAAGTGTAGGTATTATTATCTACATTTTACAGCTAAGGAAACTGAGATCTAGAGAGGTTAGTTATTTGCCCAAGTTCATTCTGCTTAAACCCTTATCTCAGTCCAGATTTTGTGCCTTAACCACAGGTGGATACCTTCTAGAGCAGAATTATCCCCCAGGGAACACTTGGCAGTGTCTAAAGGAGTTTTTAATTGTCACATCTGGGAGGGTGCTACTGGCATAGAGTGAGAAGAGGACAGGGATGCTCCTAAACTTCCAGCAATGCCAGGGCATCCCCCGGCCCCCAACAAGAATTATCCAGTCCCAAATGTCAAAAGTGCTGAGACTGAGAAATATAGAGAGCAGATCATTGTTGGCTGAGATCGAGAAATTATAGAGCAGAGCATTTATGTTCAACAATTAATGGTTACTGTGCAAATGATGTCCTGAAATTGTAGTTATTTCATGAAGTTTCCCTTGTTTGCATTGCGTTAAAAATTATTTTGATATTACTCTATAGGGAAAAAATATAATTTTATGAGGAGAACATATTTCATGAAATTCCTAATTTTGAAAGTTCAAAGGATTTCTAACAATTCTTCTATCTCTGCTGCGATATGGCTGTTGGAGCAGAGCGTGCCAAACGGATAATTATGCCAGACGTTGTTTTCTTTAGTTCCCACTTTGAAGCTGTAGACACGTAAATTCTCTGCTGTATAGCAACAGGAATTTTTTAAATGGTGGGATCTGGGCCCTGTGAGTAGGTGTAGCTCCCACAGCGCCAGAGACCCTGTGCCTGAAAAGCCCAGCGAGCAGCCCGGGGGACGGTGGGCTGAGGACGGGGGAGCCTCATCTGGGCCAGGCTCAGCCACAGCTTGAGCTCTTACAAGAAGAGAACCAGGCTGGCTCTGGGTTCTGTGTGGGGTGAGTCTCGCTGCCTTAATCACAACCTTCTGTTTTTTTGTGTTCCAGTCATGTGCTCACCCCCTCTGCTCGTCAGGCAAAATCGAGCGTTCCCAGTTGGAGAAGTTTAAGGTCTTCCTGTTTGTCTGCTCTCCTGGCAGCGAAAATGAAAACGTAGACATCTGTGCATTGTGCGGCTCATTTCCTTCCCTCTTGCGCCCTCCTCGCCCACCCCAGCAGCATCTCGGCATTGTGTTATTCACAGTCTTCCTTATCTTGACCTTGTGCTGACTGCCTGTTTATTGTAATCACTCCTCAAAGTGCTCCTTGGCACTTTTTTTATTAATTAAATGCTTGGGCTGGAGAATTGAGGATCCAGCTAAAATGCAGCACACTGCATTTTGAAGTGTATCTCGGACCACAGTGACTTTAGTTCTTGCTTCCAAATTCTCATTATGTCTTTTTAGGGAAAATGTTTGGTAAGACATGAAAGGGACTGAGGCCCCTGGTCTCTGCTAACCATTGCTGGCCACTGAGCTCTGTCTTCCCTTGTCTTCCAGGACACGTCCTTTCATTCTTCTCCCTTGGCAGGGTCGTCTCCCTTTGCCTGCCTGTGGCACATCTCTGGCCCTCATCTCCCTACCCCTCGCCCTCACCCGGGGCAGATCATGGTACCCCTGGCTTTCCTGACTCTAATACCGTTCCCAAATCTCCTGAGCTCCCCCTGAGGTCCACTGATAGCTCAAGCATTTTTTGACCCAGACTAGACTATGACCTTGCCCCGACATGTCCCTTCTTCATTCTTCTTCCAGAGAATGGAAACATTCACATAGTGGTGCAGAAAGCTGGGAATTATCTTTGACTCCTCTTTCACCAGCTGCCTCCACAGCCGATTAGCTGCCGGTCCTCTCGCCCCTCTAAGCCTTTCTTACACCCGTCCCCTCCACTGCACTAGATCTGGCCCTTCCTCACCTGGTTCATGGCAAGAGCCTCCTAACTGGGCTTCTTAAGCCTCCAGGTCTGTGCCCTCCTTGTCCTGCCAGTGGCACAGAGAAGAGGCCGTGAGCCAGCCTCCTGCCAGCGGCATACACAACGTTGGCAATGCTGGGTCTGCATGACCTCTTGGCAGCAATAGGCTGGTCCCGGGGCTCACAGACCTGGCAACCGCCAGCTCCCCCTCGTCCCTGTATGCTCCTGTGCGTGCACACGCCCACACAGCTGACACACACTTACACCTGGCAGGTGTATTCTTTTCTTTTACCTGCCTGATCCACACAGGTGTCCGAGAAGGTGATTTTTTGAAATGGCAAATCTGGTCGTCACTTTTATACTGAAAATATTGAAGGAGTCTCCCATCATAACATGTAAGACAGAGTTCAAAATCCTAAGCATAACAGCCAGCGCCTCACAGCATGGCCCCTGCTTTCTTCTCCTGCCTCATCCCTGCACCCCTGCACCCCTGCTCCCAGCATCTAGCACAGCAGGCTAGCATCTCGCTCTCTGCACTTGCTCTGCGGAGCCTTCGTCTCCAGGGCAGCCAGGCACATCCCCTTGCTGATTGCGTGGTGCCTGCATCTCTGCACTCTGGCATGTGACTTCCTTGGGGAGGGACATTAATCGTCTGGGTGTCACCGCAGCTGGCTTAGAACCAGGCACCTGAACACACTTCTCAAGTCACTGTTGATGAGCTGTGAGTGTGATCTGTCTCTCACTCTATCCAGCAAGATAATTCACCACTTGGTTCCTGGGGCTGGTTTTTGTGGAATGACTACTCTTAGCCAGGCTGCTTTCTTTCTGATGAGACAATTAGCATATCTATGGAAATGAAAGGTCTCAAAATAAGATGAAAAGCCTGTCATTTTCTCAGTTGGATCTCCTTACTTCCTCACCTGAAAAGTTGCTATTGGTCTGGAGCTGAGAGAGATAATTTAATGGGAAAGGACAAATTATAAAAGGGGTTGCAAATTCCTTTTTGGGACCACACCGTATACTCATGAATTCATCCTCTGGTATCGTCATTTTTTTCTCCGAGCCAAATAGGTACATATTTATCCTATCACCAGCTGCTGCTTTGAATGACTACAAGTTCTTCCACTTGACCAGCTCTTCAGGGCCAAGTGCACTACACTCTGGAACACACATAAAAGATGGCAGAGCAGATCTGCCACGTGTCATGCCACCAGCCTCCTAAAACACTTGATATCAAACTGTGCACGTTTGTGTCTTAAAACTGGCTAACCCCAATATGTCCTAGAAATTTCTTTCTTGATAGAATTTGAATCAGAAGCCCAGACTCATTTAAAGGTCATTTCTGATTCCTTGAAAATCATTATTAAAAGTTCACAAATAGTCCTCTAAGTTTAAAGGTGAATTTGGATGGGTAAAAGGGGCAGTTCAGAACTTAACGTTAATTTAAATTCTTCTGTGCAAGATTGGTCCTACTAAATAGCAGATATGCCTGGAATAAATACCATTCACCCTTTTGGCCATCATTTCTACACACATACACACACACACACCAAGAAACATGAGGTTTATCAGCCACTTTCATTTTGCTCAGAACATAAGCAACGTTAACCAGACCCAACACTTTAAAGGGGCTTAAAAGTAGTTTTTTTATGCAGCCTTCCAGCGTTATCCAACAGAAGCAGAAAAACTCCATTTTTTCCATCTGCATTTCTTCCCTTTGTATTAACTATTTATTTGCTTCCCAGTTACCATATTCCTGGTAAAACGCTGTCATGGATTTCTCTAGATTCTCACCCCTCCAATGCTGCCACACCCCTTCCCCCCACTGCCAGCAGAGGAGTTCCCAGTCACGCCCTCTGTGGTGTGGATCTTCCTTAAAGCTGCTGTGTTTCCCCAACGCCAACTTTAATGACAAATTCTTGAGTGCAGGAAGAGTATCTGAGTTTCGCCTGCCCCACCCTCTCCAGCTTTCATTACCCAGCACACCATCCTACACTCCTTGGACAGTGAGACCTAGAGCAGCATGTTAGGGTCCCAGAGGGTACCCGCCTTGTCTTAGCTCCTTGGAAGGTAAGTCCAGTGCTTAGTCCAGTAAGGGTTGGTTGGTGATAGCCACAATGATAAACAAGGAAGCTCATGAGCTGATATTTAGTGATATTTAATGAGCATTATTTTCAAAGAAGGGTGAGCTTTAAGGAGAGGAAAAGTCAGAGTCATCCTGCTACCTCAGAAATCCATCACCTCTGTCCTCTGTTAAGCATCCAGTCCCTCGATTTCTCAGGAGGGTTTCCTATGTGTGTACACAATTCACTAATCAGGTTATTACTCACCCATGCTTAGCCATCCTTGGAAGGGCTACATTTTTGTTCGTTCCCATGTTACACAAGCCTGATAGGGTTTATCCCTTGCTTTTAAGAATGGCCATCACTGCTAAAGGGCAATTTGGAGAAAGCTCAGGAAGTTAGGAGGAGTGAAACCGGACATGTTTGTGAGTGTTGTTCTTGCTGTTTTCTTGTTGACTTAGCTTTATTCTTCTAGCTCGTTCCTGCAGCCTGCCTGCCAGTTTAGGCTCTCCGTGACTTACAGCCAAATAATTTGTATAATCAGAACCTCTGACCCCTAGCCTTGCTATCTGTGATTATCATTGTAATCAGATCAGTTTTACTGAATATGAAATATTGCCTTTGACAACATTGGGACCAAATTTTAAAAAACATTTTTAATTCACCCAAGATCTCATTGATAATGCCAAGTGAAATAGAAAATCATGTAAAATTAATGTCAGCTCAGCAGCTTCATTACCAGGCTGTTGGGCTGGAGTGTTGGACTTTTTAAACATCATTTGAATCATTTGGTTGATCATAACAAAACAAGATATTTTATTAGATCATTGATAAGAATACTTATCAAAAATAAGTGCCTCTGGAATGAATGACAGTCAGCCTCTGGGGCCCTTATAAATGATGAGAGAATTATACACTTGGCTTTAATAATTCACCAGGAAATAGAGCATAAACAGCAGCAAGCAGTAGTAGTGTAGGACAGTTTCATATGGCTTTTGTTTTGAAATAAAGGGGGCGTGACTTTTGACTCCTGCCTGAAACTAAAGCACTTAAAAAGGAGTCTCTCCTATAGTTGGCTTCCCAAAGTAGAAAATTCATATTAATATGCATTTATTGATCAGATGCTGCCTTTCTTGAAATTTGTGAGAAATGGAATATAAAATATTTTAAAAAGTGATTAAAACTTTGCATTCTGGGAGCAGATGTAGCTCAAGCGGTTGAGCTCCCATCTCACAGTTTGGTTCCCAGTGCCTCCTGAAAAAAACAAGAAAACAAACAACAAGCAAAACAAATGAGAGAACCAACTCAGAGATGCTGATGTGGCTCAGTGGTTGAGCGCCGGCTTCCCACATACGAAGTCCTGGGTTCAGTTCCCAGCTCCGATACCTCAAAAAAATAAAAAATAAAATAAAACTTTGCATTCTACCATGTCCTCTGGCATATGGTTCTCAAGGTTTTCGTGATTGTGAGCATTTCACTTATGTAGAACAGGAAGCAAATATATATGAGAAGGAGAAGAGCCCTTTTTATGATCATGGATTTTCTAGAAGTTTGAGTAAAGGTCCTTAATTGTATGGTCTGTCTTTAACCATATAAGGACCTAGGCACCCCTGATTCTTTGGGTGTTAGCCCAAAGATAGGAGTGGGGACTTGTTTACTGTATTCCTAAGATTGGGGGAGACTCTGGAACTGGAAATGAAAGCTGGAGTTGGGTTTCCCAGAGCCCCCAAAAATGGGTGATCAGAAGAGGGAAGCGATCTAGTCTATAACCCCTTGACCACATCTCCCAGACTGGTTTCTGCACATGCCCAAAGTCACCCTCCGCCTCCATACCACGTGCCCACCCCTTGTCTACCTAGCACTATCGTCCCATGTGACCTTCTCTTCCCCCACCTTCAAGCCACTGCCCTTGGTATTCCTTACAACCTATAGGGCCTCCCCCTCTCCCTTCCAACCAGAGCCTCTATCTCCAGAGGAGCAGGTCTTGCAGAGCCGTCTTTTCCAGAAGGAGTCAGTAGTCTAGGAGACCTCTGGAAAAGGTGGTAAGAGGTGGCCACATGCCTGGCATGACCGACTTTTAGAGCTGTGGTGACAGTGGCGATCTGCAGAACTAGCGCCTTCACACTTGGACCTGAGACCCTGGAGCCAGAGTAGTTAAGGTTGCTGAGCATGGTCACATGCTAGGTAGCAAAGAGCTTGGTTCAGGACCCATGTTTTTCTGACTTTCTGTCTAGTGGGTTTTTCCCCCCACCAATTACTTTGCCATTGGACAAACTTCAGTTTACAGAAGGGAATTTTGTGGTTGTTGAGGACAAGCAGCCCTCTGAAAGCAGAAAAATTAATGTTGACCAATATGATCATAACAGTTTGATTCCGATCACATGCTGAGTCCCTGCAATTCTACCTGGCTCTGCATGCTGGCTTTTCTAAACCTGTAACACCTGTGGGGCAGGTACTTTCGTCATCCCCACTTTACAGATGAGTTAACAGATCCTTAGAGAGGTGAAGTCAATTGCCCGAAGACACAGCACTAGTTAATGGTAGAGCCAGGCTTACAAGCCTTGAACTAGGTCTAGCTCCACGTTATGTCCTTCCTGCCAACAACTCCTTTTACATGGGGAATTGGCATTGGAAGGTGGGGTTAATTCTCCACATGGCAGGTGGGCACAGAAAAGGAAGGTCTACATGGCAAAAAGAATGCTGGAGAAGTGACAGTGACCCTGGAAGTGGCTGGATTTATATGGGTCAGAGGAATGGGGAGGCTGGGTCCCATCCCAGGAGGGGTAGTTTGTGTTCATGGAGCATGGAGCATGTGCCGAGCATTGTTACTTACTTTAACTTATTTGATCCTCCCAGCACCCCTATGTGGTAGGTTCTGTTATTACCCTGTTTTATAGATGCAGGAATTGAGGCACAGAGACACAGCTAAGAAGTGGTAGAACCAGGGTCAAATCCATTCTGGCTCCAGACTCCCTGATGCTGCCTTTCTGGACGTGGGGAGCAGTCGGTGTTGTCCTGGCACTGAGAAGGTGACTGTTGAGCTCACCCCTGCCCTGTGGCTCCTTCCATAAGCCGGACAGACCCTCCCCCAAAAGACAGTGTTCAGCCTGTGTTTTATGCTGGGACCCAGAACTATCAGTCACCCCACTTGCAGGAGGGCCTGGCACTAGGGATACATAGAAAAGGAAAATCTCTACCCCATGTTTCTCACAAGGCCTCTGGTGATCAGGGCTGCAGGAAATGGTGCACAGTAGTGGAAGTCTGTTAGTTCCAGCATCCTAGGGATTACCTAACCAAAATAATCTTCTTTTTTCTTCATTGATTCCCCCCAAGAACCCTTGCCTCACATCAACTGGACTCTCAGTGAGCCCTCCACTCCAGCCTGGCTCATGCTGGGGAGGATGGTGGCCAGGAGCCCCTGTGGGTAAATGGGGACAGGTGTCTCCTTTGCTCATGTTGTTCAGCAGCCCTGGTAGGTGATAGTCTTGGGAACAGGGGGTTGGATGTGTGTCTTCTAATAGAAATGTACCTAAAGTAATTTCTGTTCCCAGCCTTTCCAGTAGAGGCATACCTCAGAGATATTGAGGGTTTGGTTCCATACCACTGCAGTAAAGCAAATATCACATAAAGCAAGTCACATGAATTTTTTTGGTTTCCCAGTGCATATAAAAGTTGTATATATACCATACTGTAGTCTCTTAAGTGTGCAATAGAACTATGTCTTTAAAAGTACATTTCTTAATCAAAAAATATTTTATTGCTAAAAAATAACGATCATCTGAGGCTTCAGCAAGAAACAAGATATTGTTGTCTCAGGGAATAGGGAGGCCTGATGAAAGAGAGGTGGGGGAATGGCAGGTGGTGGAGCACTCAGTACACACACAATTAATTGAGTTCACTGTCTTATCTGGGTGTGGTTCATGGCAACCCAAACAAATTACAGTAGTAACATCGAAGATCACTGATCACAAATCACCACAACAGATATAGTAATGAAAATTTTGAAATATTGTGAGAATTACCAAAATGTGACACAGAGCCACAAAATAAGCACATGCTTTTAGAAAAATGGCACTGATAGACTTGCTCGACGCAGGGCTGCCACAGCCCTTCAATATGTGAAAAACACAGTATCTGCGAAGCACAATAAAATGAAGTGCAATAAAACCAGCTATTCCTGTACTTTTGCTTTTGGTTTTAAGTGGCCTAGTCTTCTGACATATACTCTCCTCTTCTGAGACTTCCAGTTGAACGTTATCTCTGTTTACTATGTGTAACCATTGTTAGAGCTGCGACAATAAGTGCTTGTTACCAGAAAGAGGTTACATATAAGCTCATATAAACAATTACACGGGTTTAGACTTCACAGAAATGGGTTTTTCTGTGACCATCTTGAACTTTGAGCCTGTAGTGACTTCCTCTAGGCTGCAGTGAGGACAGCTGGTACATTCCTGAATCGTTTGGCCGGCTCAGAAAGGCAGGCCAAGGCTATTGCCTTGTTTAAGGATAGTTCTGCATCTGTAATGATCTGGAGCTGCTGGCAGTTCTGTGTTGAACTTGCTCTTTCCTCCAAGGGAGTTCATCCATTTGGGAGCTGCACATAAGCCCATCTATTTTTTGAAACACAGTTTCAATCCTAAATATGGGGAATTCCTCTAGTCAATAAATGAAGAAAGCTAAAACCTGCCTATGATTTTAAATTTTGCATTCTTACTAGGAAAAGTTGAAAAATGCTGGGTAGCTTGATCTACAGCATCATTGAGATGTATAAGGTTTAATGAACCATGTGGATGCAGCATATGAATTTGTCTTGCTGATTTTTTTCTCAGATGTTATTAATAAAAGTAACATTACAAGTGTGTATGTATGTGTGTGTGTGCATGTGTTCCTGATCACACGTTATTTCATGGATCTTAACTATATGAAGGAGAAATAAAGTCATAAGGGAAATTTTTTTATACATAAATAAAATTATAAGGAGCCATGTTTGTGAGCATCTGCCTTGTCCATTCTATATTGCACCTGTGCCCAATACTTAAGGACTTAGGCCATTTTCAGATCCTTGTCAGACCTCATTGATCATGACTTTTAGGGTGTGCATACTGGGGACGCATGGCAAAACAGGGAGGCTGAGAATTTAGGATTGCAGGTCGTAGCTTTGGTTGTGAAAACCAGTGTCAATGAGAGTGAAGTAATAAAAAACAGGTGAGCAGGACCATTTTAGCGATGCTCTTAGAAAAAGGAAAATAACCTACATTAGACTTTGGCCCTTTACTTTAAAAAAAAAAAAAAAAGCAGTGACTAGCATCATCTTGTTCCCTGGGTAAATCCCAGATTACACCCATGACTTAAGGATAGGGGCTGTGTTACCTCGTTAGGCCCATTCACTGATATTTTTTAGAGGGTGCTTAGAAATGTTTCACTCTGCTGATATCCTTGCAAGCAAATCCAGTTAAGCTTTGTGGCATGCTCAGGTGTTAGTTTCCATGTGAGCTGAGAGAAGGTGACTAATGTTGCGAGCTCCTCCTGCCCTATGTCCTCCAGGAAGTTCCTAGGTGGCCATTTCAGCAACCCCCTCTCCATGGTTCATGCACCTGAACTGCCTCCTTGGCCACTTTAGGGGAAGATTTCTGCTGTACTTCTGTTCACACCCCGTCACCTCCTTAATGGCCGCTTGCAATCTTGGTGCTAAGGCCAAGTTTGAACCTTAACCACTCCTCTTTTCTCCTCTCAGTAGTGCTAATGGTTGTCATGGCCAGTGGAGGTGCAAGGAAAGAAAAACTTTCTGGCCATTTTTAACCATCTGTGTATATTTATAGATTAACGTTTTTGCCTGGTACCAATTTTTGTGTTTATAAAATGATATTGCTGTTTTTAAAAGGAGTCAATTCAAAAGGAGGCAATACCTATATTAAACAACTTCATTTTTAAAGTGTTCCGTATCCTCATGAGCTGATGAAAGTCTTCCTCAAGGAAGTCAACAGTTTTCATCCTTTTGCTATGTTCTTCTCCTTCATTTATGAAATGACCATTTTCCTAGAAGGAATATTATGATTCTTATGGTGGAATTAAGCTATGATCACAGATCATTTGTCTACTAGTAACTCACTAATTCCAAATTTTGCTTACCTTTAACTCAGCTTTCACTCTCTGACTCAGTTTTTCTCTCTCTCCCCTTTGACCGTTTGCATCGTGGCCTACCATTGCCTTCTTGATGTGAAGCCAGAGATTCAGGGCCTCGGTCAGCCCCACTGCTTTCCCCAACAGCGTCTTGCCCTCACTGTTAGCTGATATGCTCACTTCATCCCTGTGTTCGTCTTTCCTTGGAAAGACCTGGCCCGATGGTCTTGGAGACAGGATTCTGGGCAACCCTGCCCGTGGTTCTCTGCTGACACCTGGTACCAGTGGGGCCTTAAGTGTTTCATGAGCTGCCCTTCTGGCTGAGCCTTTCCCTTTGGACAATACTGAGAGCTGTCTTCTTGTGGTTGCTGAAAGCAGACCTCCTAGTTGCAGCTTTCAGGAGAACCAAGGACAGAAGAAATAGAAGCAGAGAAAGAAAAGATGAGCCAGCTCCAAGTGAAAGTCGTTGCACATTGATAAGAGACCTTGGAAATGCCTAGTGTGGGAAATGAGTCTTCAAGCTGCCACTCTCAGAGTCATTTCTGAGGTCCTCATTTAAATCAAAAGGGATTTTTTCTTCTTTCTTAGGTTTTCCATTCATTAACCCTAAAATAAGTAGATAAGAGAGAACTAAATTTTCACTGTAGCAGCTTATTACTTAATTGAACCATATAGTGAATGCTTCTGATATAGTTGTCAAGCTTTAATATGTCATTAGATGACTTTTATTATTGTTTAATTTCAAGTAAATTCTTTGCTATGTGTATGGTCGAGGATGGTGAAATTGAATTTAACCTGGCATTAAAGACAGACATGATGGGTAGATGCTTTGACCCAGCCAAGAGCTCTGTCCCTTAGAAGAGAATGTGCAGTGACCCTAAAATCTCAGCATTGCCAACAACTTGAGTTTTTGCCCACACTGCATGTCCATTGAGGCTTGGCTGCACTTCAGCTTTGTGTTGTCAGGGACCCAGGCTGATGGAGAGGTCCCTGTCTGGGATATTTCTGATTTCATGACCAAGGGATAGGAGAGATGGAGAACAAGCGCCAGCTCATAAGCTTCTGCTCACATCAGATTGGCTGAAAGTAAATCATGTGGCCAGACTTGATATGAATGGGATGGAAGAGTATAATTCCCCTCCAAGGAGGGACAGGGAACTTTTGAAACAGTAATACAGTCACCCACAGGAGCTTTCTCAGAAGCTTCCAGTAAAGAAGGGACGCTTGTTCTAGTTAATTTTTGTGTTTTCTGATTTTTCAATGAGTTTGAGCAACTCAGAAATAACAGATGGCATAATCCTCTCCATTTATCATGTTCTGGGTTTCTTAAGCTGTTGGAAGGAGACCTGGTGAATCGCATTGTATTTTGTGAACAAGGAGTGATTCTTCCTGCTTCTGTTAAAAGGGACTAAAAAGCCTCTAGTTGTTCTAAGAATGAACATTGTTTGCTTCATCAGCACAGGAGAGGCTGCCCAGCTGTCCATTTAGACAAGCAGAAGCCTGTTCTCTAAGAGTTATTCATTCTCAGAGTTGAGTTAACAGAGGGCATTGGAGCCTCCTCTCTATGACACCAGGGAGCTCATGAAGAAGGAAGTTGTGTATCTTGATTTTTTATGTACAAGCTATTTTAAGTTCTTTGTTTCCCACCCTTGTTATTTTCTCTGCTAATATACTCTGCTTTCTTATTGATCCAGAAAAGACAAATGAGACTCAGTTTAAAACTTATGTTTTGCCTGATATCACAGAATTAATTGTAAACTTGAGAAACAGCATTTGTTTAAAGTGATGTGAAACAGTGAGATTAAAAGGCATCTCTTGAAATTCAAGTCCTAGTTCCATTTAAACAAACCCAAAAGCCTTTTGACCCCAAAGTGTGTACAGGGCAGAGGCATATTGCCCCTGGCTTATAGGATCAGGACTAATTCAAACTTTGGAGTGTACCTTGGTCTCCCCTGGCTGAGAGACAAACAGAAAGACAGATGCATGAAGACGGACTTCCTTCCTAAAGTTTTTGAGATGATAACCTTTGTAGAAGGAAAAAAAAAAGTTATGAAATGAGCAAGTAGGCTTCAGAAAACTTAAAGAGTGGGTCATTTAGAAAATAAGACCAAACAAATGGACCTGCTATGTATAGCTGCTACCTCCTAAGGACAGGAAATGTAAAACCAACCCTTGTAGAAATGGCTGATCTTAAGCAGATTGATTGAATCCAGAGTGGGTGTCAGGAAAGAAATAAATGACTGGCCAGGACCGAATTAAAGAACAGATTTGACCACGAACAGCAGCTCATAAGAGCCTACTAGTGCTCCATGCCCTGAACAGAGACTTGTTCAGGTGCCTGTGGAAGTGGGGTGCTCGCTGCCCTGGGGGGGCCTGGGACACTGGAGGCTGGAGAGCCTGCTTCCTCTGCACCAGGGCGCTGGGACAGAGGGGGATCAGGCTGGGGTCAGAGAGTAATGAGCTTGTCTGAAGATTCCTTAAGTCTATTTTATTAATCCCTGGCCAGTATGAGTCTTTTGTGGACCCCAGAAATTATGTTCTTAAGTTAATCCATTCCTGTGCATGTTAGCCTATTGTATGTAGGATCTTTTGGTTGGATTCAGTTAAGGGGCCTTTTGATTAGATCACTTTGATTAGATTGCTTCAGTTAAGGGCCTTTATTAGATTGCGGGACCCAGGGTGGGTCCTAATCCTCTTACTGGAGTCCTTTATAAATGGAGTATTAAAAACAGACACACACAGAAAGAAGTGGCAAAGACACTGGAACCAACAGAACACAGAGGCTGAGAGGAAGCCACGTTAGCCCAAAGCTGAAAGAGGTGAGGCCTGGAGGAGAAGGGAGAGACGACCCATGTGCCTGAATGCTCACAGCTGAGCTTGAAGAGAAAGTGAGCCTGGAGGAAAAACCGGCTGCTGTTTTGCCTTGCCACGTGGCAGGAGTCCAGGATCACTAGCAGCTGACCTTTGGTGAGACAGCATCTCTGATGATGCCTTAATTTGGACATTTTTACAGCCTCAGAAGTGTAAGCTTTTAACCAATAAATTTCCATTATAAAAGCCAAACCATTTCTGGTTGATTGCACTGGCAGCCTTTAGAAACCAAGACAATCCCTTAAGGTCCCCTCGCATTTGGAGTAGCCAAGGCCATCTGAACATGCACTGAGGGTCCAGCCCAACTCTGACAGAGGGGAATTCGAGTGAAATAAAGGGCATGTGGCCAAGCTTGCAGTTATTTGATGTGATACCATGGACCCTCAGGTGGAGGTAAAGAAAGTTAACAGCAAATTAACTCCTGGTCTTAGAACTGGCGAGCCCTATTTGCCATTCTCAGAAAGCGATTACAGAAAAGAAACGCTAACTGTAGTGTGTGGTCCAGCGAAGGTACCTGGGACCCCATGAGGGAAGATTCAGGGCACTGTACTGGGTCTGTCTGCTCTGGCAAGTTGGGTTCCACATCCCTTTCGTCTGTCATCATGGACATACAGACTAGCATGGACCTTAAAACAATTATTCTGTAAAACAACTGAAAATGTACATAATTTAGTAAATGCCATGAATGTCAATCTACAGCACACTCATTATATCTTTATAAAATGTAAACAGCTTAGAATTCTAAGTTATACCTACAGGTTTTAAAACTGCTTTCTGTGGGAAGCTTCCACAACAGAGTTTCTCAGCCCTGACACTACTGAGATTATGGGCCAGATGATTCTTTGCTAGGAGGAACTGTCCTGTGCATTATAGGATGTTTAACATCATCCTTGACCTCTACCTACTAGATGCCAGTAGTACTCCTGCCCCCCCTACTCCAAGTTGTAATAACCAAAACTGTGTCTAGGCATTGCTAAATGTGCCCTGGGAGGCAAAATCATCCCCAGTTGAGAAGCACTGCCCCACTTTTTCCAGAAGAGTCAGAGATGGGATGGGGGATTTTTATGAAGGTTGAAGAAAAGACACTGGCAATAAGCAGGAGGTGTTGAGCATGTTTGGACTGTAACTCAAAGAACAATACAATTATTTGTGCATTTGGGCCCTCCTCTTAAATACAGTCAAGATGTCTGTGTTTCTGTAGTCAGTTTGTCTTATGGGGTGGCCTGGGTAAGGGAGAATTACAAGACCTCCTGGTAGCTCTCTGTTTTCTATTATCTAAAAATTAGATAATTAAAAAAAAAAAAGTCACGCAAGGTGCTTTGTACCAGTGCTGTGCTATCCTTTCACTTCTAAAAGCTGCTTTTGTGCTTTGAAGAGAGAGTTCTAAATGTTTGGGAAGCTCATTTCCTGCTATACAAGGACTATTGGGTAATGAGAGCTAGGGAATAGCTGGCTTCCCCCCAGAATCCCTTGTCCCTGTAATCTGTGGAGTTGTGCAGGGATGGGTGGGGCGGCGCTCCTCAGCCTTCCCTCCCAGCACCAAGGAACTGCTCACTGCAGGAAGTAATGCAGCTTCCTCCCAGTTGGCTCTTAAATGTACTTACTGTTTAAAGACTCCCCTGAGGGCATGTTAACAATGCAGATTCTGACACCACCTCCAGAGATTTTGATTCACTGTGTGGGGCCCTGGAACTTATGTTTTTTAAACAGTTGGCCTAAGTTCCCTTCTAGGAGATGGGGGTGGTCCAGAGACCACATCTGGAGGTCCTTGCCAACTTTTGAGGGCTAAAGCACATTAATTCTACTCACCTAATTCTCTTATCCTTCCAGAAGACACTGGAATATATGAATATATGAATATATTCATATATTGCTGAACCTTTGTGCAACTTGTACAGATTGGAGAGAGATGGTAATAATGAAAATAGACATTGGCTGACCAGTGTCACTTTGCTTCCACCAGTGACAAGGAAGCAAAATATGGTCTGCTTGGAGGTGCACTGATTATTTGAACTACATGAGTAGGAAATTTATTATTAATAAGAAGAGCTAATATTTTGAGTGCTTACAATACAACAAGCGTTGTGTTGAGCAATTCATATGAAAATAGCTAGCATATGTTGATGCAGTAGATGTTACACTGAATATTTTACATACATTTTCTTCCTTAATCCTCACAACAACCTTGTGAGGAAGATGCTTTAATCCTTATTTTACAGATAAGGAAACTGAGGCTTGCAGAGGTTAAATATAAATGACATTTCTAAGGACACACAGCTATTTGGTGGCAGAGCTGACATTTGATCTGGGGTCTGTTTGTGAAACTCTTAAAGCACCCTGCTGTCCTGCGCACAGTGTACCTTGCCCAGCACGGTATTCGTTGCCTGGTGCCTTAGGATGTGTAGTACCCTCCAAATTGGCTGGGGGTACGGGGTGGCGGGCAGAGAGCCATGTCAGAGAGGAACTGCAGGCAGCCCAGATTTTGCCACTTTGTAAGGGGAAGCTCCGATGTTAACTGAAGGGCCATGAAGCACGGGCCACTGTTAAACAGTGGTTACACAAGAGATTTTCTCATTACTAGAAGCTGTACCCTCATGGCTCAAATGAATCCTCTGGGGAAGGGCTGTGTCTTTTTAAGGTTATAGCTGTGTCCCTGGTCTGTAGATCTTTTTGTGTTACCATAAATTAAGTATAAAAGGTGGTTCCATTTCAAAGGGACATTTCTGAGAAGTAAAATTCCTCTGGTAAAGGACTTGTTTCACTTCCAGGATGACATGGGTGGCCTATCTTAGAACAGGGCTTCTCAACCATGGCACCACAATCCACCTGAGGAGTTTTTTTTTTTTTTAAAGCTGAGTCCTGCCCAGACCAGTCTTCTACCCACTCCCCACCAAAATTCTGATTCTTCAGGACTGGAGACGAGATTGGCATGTATCTGTCTGTCTGTCTCTAGATATTTCTTTGGGTTCCTCTACAGATGATTCTGAGGTCTAGCCCTAATGAAGTCCTTCCCAGTGTGATGCAGTAGGAATTTCACAGCATCACCTGTGGAAGATTCTCACCAAGAACATTTAAGCTGAATCTAAACCAGCCTTTAGATTTAGCCTCTAGTGCCTGTGAAAGAGAACAAGTTTAATGACAAGTTTAAATGACATCATGAAGCATAGACAAACCCAGATTGTTGGATATTCTATAAGACAGCTGGCCTGTTATCTTCAAAACAGCCAATGTCATGGGAAAGAATGGTGGGGACAGGGTAGGTTAAGAGGTAAAAGAAGTATTCTTGACTAAAAGAAACTAAAGACACATAACGAAATGTACTGTGTGAGTTTTGATTGAATCATGGTTCAAAAAATCTAGCTACAATAAATGGGGGGAGTTATTGCTTAATGGGTAAAGAGTTTCCATTTGGGGTAATGAAAACGTTTTGGTAATGGATGGTGGTGATGGTTCCACAACATTATAAAATGTAATTAATGTCACTGAATAATACACTTAAAAATGGTTAAAATGGCAAATTTTGTTATGTATATATGTTGCCACAATTTAAAAAA